>RXPK01002138.1:0-46221 GCA_004143645.1 Protaetia brevitarsis
GTTCCTAACAAAATCAGATTATGTATTTGTATCTTTGAGGGAAATGTACGTTTTTTGGAACAGTTAAAATTTATGAGTTTTAGTTTGTGATTTTATGTGGCGGGTTTAATAAACGTATTGCTGTAGATGAAGTACCCTCAAACGAAAATTTTAATCAGTGTTTACATAAAATAGATAGTTTTTTTTTTAACAATTATATTGTCTAATTTCTTTTTTTTACCAAAATTAAATTTAAGATATTTATAAATCAACACTAAGTATTTAAATTGCTACAACCATGATTATTGTGTGTATTATATCAACTCTTATCTATCATTTGCAATTCTTTGAAAATCTTCTTATACCTAAAACTAAAATATAAAATAAAATTAATTACAGACCGTATTAATTATTTATCTAAACTGCACGAGTGTGATTAAACATTGAGCACTGGCTTAATATCAGCAAAAATTAATAGATTAATATATTAAAATTTTTAAATTCCAAGCAAAATAAAACAACACATGTGAGCACCCCCGATAATCTACATCACACTGGCTCTCTCGCTCGCACATACGAAGCAGAGAGCCAGAAAACAAACAAAAAACCTGGAAACAAATCCGTCCAATACGGAAAAATATAGCAATAGTGAAATAAATAATATAATGTTATATATAGTCACGAAAATTCTGTTAAAATTAAAGTATAAAAAAATACACCGTTATCCTAAAATATCAAAACAACTTTCAAATTGAAAATAACATTAAATTAAGAAATTTATTCAGATAATTGTTTTTTTTTTTTGAATATAGAACTACAGCAGTATGTAATAAATTAAAATAATTACGCAACCTTGTTTCATTATAAAACTGTCACAACAAACAGAATTAGTTCTTATGGTAGTTACGACCTGTGAACGGTGAGTCATTCATAAACAAAAAATATATAATATAGTTTATCCGTAAAACAGATATATGAACGTTGATGTCGATCGATTTGTTAACGTACCAAGAACGCAACGAAAGCGAGCACAGGAGCACACCTCAATTTGTGCACCGTTCATATGGAATCTCCGTATCCTCCCCACCTCGCTACGTCCTTTATGCGGCTAGGCATTGGATAAAATCAACGTAGTCCCGCCTACTCGGCGCACGTCTCCGTCGTCGGTCGCTTGCTCGCGATGTACATTACATATGTATAGAAAGGAACGTCGCGTCGTTTATTCGTTTCGCTGCGTATATTTCACGAATATATTAAGAATCGAGTAATAGATTTTATTAGTTTGTAATCGACGATTCGTTTAGGGGGTTCACGTGCTCTTATGCTCCTATACAGAAACCGCCACTGGTCTCGAATTATGTTTATAGCTAAGTTTGCAACTGCTAATTCTATAACTCACTAACAAACGCTATTTAACCTATTTACTTACTCGTTACGAAAGATCTACTTAATTGAGTTATAAAACCTTATAATATGATCAATTAAATTTATCCTCTAACAAGCCATGATTTTATTTATTCAACGTATCATATTGGTAGTAACAGATAAAATATATCTGGCTTATGTTCTATTATTTTTATTGATATTCAAAAAAAGTCTTGTAACTTTAAATCTAATACCTAATAATATGTAAATTCCCAGAGGATTGATGTATACCGGGTGTCCACACTTAAGTGTGCACTATTGATAACTTTGTTATCTTTGGAGGTACAGAATCGGTCAAATGGACAAAGTAGTACTATTTTTTATGGCGGTCGCAATTGTGAAAACAGAAAAACAATTGAGCGTTGCGTTCTCTAGATATTCGTCCAAAATTTTTTTTTTAATGGAACGCCCTGTATATTTTTTTGCAACTTAAAAGAAAATTCCAAACTGAACAAAAAAGTCTTACTACACTCTTATAAAAAATGTCAAATAAAGTAGTTACTGAGAAATCTTTATATTTGCTTTGTTGGCATGAAATTGATATACCTATGGAAAATTAAAGCGTCACGTTCATTAAAGTGTTTAATTTAATAAACAAATAAAATAAATACAAAAATAGTCATGAAAATTACTCAAATTAAATGTTCAAAGACACCTCCTTCCATTTCAATACATTTATCAATCTTCTGTGAACATTACGAGTAGCTCCTAAAATTGTCCTACCGTCGATGTCGTCAATGATGTTGGAAATTCTTTCCTGAAGCTCATCCACTGTGTATATCTATGTTGTACACTTGATTTTTTACTGCTCCCCACAAGAAGAAATCTAATGGCGTCATGTCAGGTGAACGCGCGGGCCACTGAATATGACCATTTGTGCCAATCCATCTATTTCCAAATACTCTTTCTGTTTACCAAATTTAATTCATCCAAAAAAATTTCTAAAATTTCTGTCAATAATGCCACATATCTTTCCCTGTTAAAGAACCCCGATAGAAAAATGGCCAACAATTCGGATCCGATTATACCACATCAAACATTTAAACTAAATGGTGTTGGGATTAAAAGGATAAACAACAAATGGGTTTTTCACGACTCCAGTAATGAGTATTTCTTTTATTGAACATCCCGCGATTAGAAAAGTCTATAAAATGTGTCTAAAGAAATTGTGATTTTCTTCAAAAGCGTTGATAAACCATTGAGCAAAAGTTAATCGTCTTTGATAATCGCCCAAAAGTAGAGTTTGAACAGGCTGATATTTAAAGGGAACATATTTATATTTTTTTCAGAATTTTATGGATCGTGGTACGAGAAATACCTGATTCTCTGGACAAATCCCTTACAGAATTATTTGGATGTACCTGAAAATATGCTAACACATTTATTTCTATCCCTTGTGACAATATAAAATCATTTTTTTTCCTCTTCTTTATAACAATTGTTTCGTTGCTTCTTAATCTTCGATAAAGTTTTAAAAAATAGCGACGGTCTGGTACATCACGGTCAGGAAATTGCTGAATGTAACGTTCTAGCGCTCTATCTGAATTTTTGTTAAACAGCAAGTACAACTCCAACATATCACACTTTTCCAAATGAGTGAATGCCATTGTTACGGTTGAAAAAATTGTAAAAACAGTACTTTTTCCGCACAGTAACTTTAACAACAACAAATATAAATAATTTGACAGCTACTAAACAATGTGACGCTTTAATTTTCCATGGGTATATCAATTTCATGCCAACAAAGCAAATATAAAGATTTTTCAATAACTATTTTATTTGATATTTTTTTATAATAGTGTACTAAGATTTTTTTATTCAGTTTGGAATTTTCTTTTAAATTGCAAAAAAATTATACAGGGCGTTCCATTAAAAAAAAATAATTTTGGGCGAATATCTAGAGAACGCGACGCTCAATTGTTTTTCTGTTTTCACAATTGTAACCGCCATAAAAAAAAACTACTACTTTGTCCATTTGACCAGTTCTGTACCTCCAAAGATAACAAAGTTATCAATAGTGCACACTTAAGTGTGGACACCCGGTATATGTTAAATCAGAGAGAAAAATTCCGTTTCTAAACCTATTTATTCAAGCATTTATTGCAACTTGTTTCAGTTTTACGACCATCATCAGGCAACTATAAGATGAAAAGTTTTATAATTATTAAATTATTTTACTATTAACTTAAAATTCTTAAGGATTAAAAATTTAAAGTTTAAAAAATTCAAAATTTAAATATTTTCTAAAATGTTACACTAGAGCCTCGTTTTGCATCGATTCGTTATGAGTTGTTTTGCTACTGCGTCGGTAAATAATCAGTACCCAAGATTTCATTTTGCGTCGTCAATTTCGAATTGCGGCGAGCAGCGCATCTGAAGATGGCTATGATAGGGCCGAAACTATTAATCAAATATTAAAATATTTATGAACGAAAGAACGAGTTTTTTACTCTTTTTACCCTTGCAATATTTATTATCGATTAAATGTTTTTTTTTCAGCACTGCAGTTTATTCTACATAAGGAAATTACAGTAAACAATAATCTCCAAACTCTCACAATCAAATAATTGTCATATTAAGACAAATTATACATCCAACTTGAAAAAACATCCCTCAAAAGGAGAAAATATTCATAACTTCGAACAGCGTGTACGGAATTAAATATTATTTTATTGTTACAATATTCTTTTTTATATGTCGATGCTTTTATAGATACTAGAGCTGAAACGTACATATAAATAATCCTGAATCCGATCCATGAATAATTACTTTATCCTTAAAATAATCAATAACCCAATGCTGCTGCTAAGATCAAAGAGGTTTTATTTTTTATTTGTATTACTTCACCGAAAGAACTTGACGAAATATATAATAAACCCAAATATAATTATACACTCATGTATAATCAAAAGTCAAATTGGCACCTTTAATCCAACTCAAAACAAATCACCCCTCATAAAGGGAAAATAATAATAACTTTGAACTGTGTGTAAGGAATTAAATATTTTTTTTTTATTGTTACAATATTTTTGTTTATATGTCGATACTTTTATAGATACTAGGGCTGAAATATTTATATAAATAATCCTGAAATTAATCAATGAATAATTATTTTAACCCTAAAATAATCAACAACAAATTGCTTCTACTAAAAATCATTCAAAGAGATTTTACTTTTATTTACATGTTCTACCACATAGAAAAAAACTGAAAAAAATATACAGGGTGTCCCACCGAACTCGGTCATTAGATTTTTTTGAACTTCTAGCAGGAATTTGATTTTGAAACTTGCAGTATTGTCATGGCCCACTGTGGTCTATTTAAGGAAAACATTTTCAACTTTATAGCACTTTCGATATACAGGGTGTTGATCGTTGTTATCGGTTGTTATCGGTACAATGAATGTATCAAGTCATTTGCAATTATTTTATATGAGGGCTCCCTATCCCTAAACTCAACTGTTTTTGAGATATTTGCAATATTGTTGATTTTTTGACGTTTGCACTGTTTCAAGTGAGATTAAATAGCTGATGAGGTATCAGATATTTAGTGGTTCTACTAATGTCGATGTAAGTACAAAGACGTAGGTAGAAAATGACCGAATCACATACAGGGTGTTCGAAAACCTATCTCCAATGTGGACACCTTTAAACCAACAAAACTTTTTTATTTCAAATGGAACATGGTATTTTTTACTACAGCATTGAATGCAGCGTAAAATTCTACATCGATTGACATTAGGGTTTGCTATAGCTATTTTTGATAGTTTTTGAGATATTTATTGCCTAAAATATGACTAATTTCCAAGTTTCGAGTACATAAAATATTTTTTACCCTGAAAACACTCTGTATATTATTTTTTAGAATGATGCGTTATTTTTTTTTGCATTGTTTGGCTTCCATACCTGACATATTTATCATCGGAAGTTTTTCAATTATTAGCAAATTTTATGTAATTGTAATTATGAAATATTAATAAGCCATAAGTATTATGGGACAGCAAATTACAATACAATATCAAATTAAAAAAAACTAAGAAACTATTATTCTGAAATAACATCTATATTGGACATTTTCGAAGACTTTTAATAGTTTGTTCCTGATTTATGTTCTCTGTCTGTATCGCTTAATACCTAGTTTAATACAAAAAGCCAAGAAGCTGCATTGTTTTCGGACACTCCATGTTAGACGGCTCCCCTACAAAGAAAATACCTAGTCTAGTAACTGAACAATATTTGGAATATTATGGGTGTATTTAGGATATCTGCTTTAATTTCCCTTTGTATTTTATTTTTTTGAGATTTTTATTCATTGCAAATAAGTGTAGGTATCTAATTATTGTTACATTCTTCATGAATATAGAATAAGTCTAAAATATTATTTGTATATGTAACTTTTAATCTTTTCTTTATTTCTTTCGATTTACAATATTTTACTTATTAGAAGAAAATGTGTGAAAGAGTTGACAGCATTGGGACTTACTATAAAAGATATAACTTGTTAATACTGCATTGTTTGTTAGCAGATCTCATGGCCTACTAATATCTAACTATTAATGTACGTTCTGTATGACTAAAACACATTACTATTCGTAAGAAATTAGTGAACGTCAGATATCTGAAAAAACATAAATATTTAGATAGGCTAGCCAAATAATGTACAGAGTGTTTTGTAGGAAGAGAACTCATTTTATTTGTTTGAAACTTGGAATTTAGGCATATTTTTAGCAATTTTTTGCAAGAAATGCTAATACTTCAAAAACTATTAAGAATAGGTATGCCAAACCCTAATATCAATCGATGTAGAATTTTGCGTTGCATTCAATACTGTAGTAAAAAATACCATGTTCTATTTGAAATAAAGAAGTTTTGTTGGTTTAAAGGTATCCACATTGGAGGCGCGTTTTTGAACACCCTGTATGTGATTCAGTGATTATTGCTATAACACCTTATAGGTACGTCCTTGTATTTACATCGACTTTAGTAGAACCATTAAATATCTGCTATCTCATGAAATATTTGATTTTATTTGAAAGAGTGCAAATGTTAAAAAATCAACGAAAATGAAAATATCTCAAAAACGGTTGAGTTTAGGGATAGGGAACCCTCATATAAACTAGTTGCAAATGACTCGCCAAATTCATTAGACCGATAAAAATTATACCATTCCATTTAAAATAAGAAAGTCGATATCAACACCCTGCATACTAAAAGTGCTATAAAGTTGAAAACATTTTCCTTAAATAGATCACAGTGGGCCATGTCTACACTGCAAGTTTCAAAATTAAATTTCTGCTAGAAGTTCAAAAAAATCTAATGTCCCAGTTCGGTGGGACACCCTGTATATTAAACCTAAATGTATACAGTCTAATATAACAAAAAGTCAAGTTGGCACCTTAAATCAAACTCAAAAAACCACCCCTCAAAAGGGGAAAATAGTGATAGCTTTGAACTGAGTGGAGGGAATCAGTTCTTGATTTTTTACAGAATGCCCATAATCAACGTTTACTTACATATTTTTTTTTGAACGGGATAGCGTAAGTAGTTCCTGAGAAAAAAAAAAATTTCCACCCTTATGCTAATATCTCGAATGGGGTGGCATCGAATGAGCTAATTTTTGATATTTACAGTATGTGTGATAGTAGTACTCATTTGCTTTTCAATTTCAGCCCGATAGCTTTAGGGGCACTTTTCAATGGCTTATCGGAGCAGAGCCTTTGTCCAGTTTCTAGGATATGCTGACGAACGCCGGAGTGGATGTGTTTCTTGTGTTCATTGATTCTCAAAGAAAGTTTTCTACCCGTTTCACCGATGTATATGGAATTGCAGTTATCACACCTCACAAGGGAACCTCGCGAACTGTAAATCGCAGATTTTGATGAAACTTTGCCAGTTTGTAGACCCCATGGAGTATTACTCAAGGACACTTTCTGTTGCTGCGGAATTTCAATTGTAGAGGGTGCAATTCACCCCTGCAATTTAGCCCAAATTTGTTGTTTTCTGAATAACTTTTAAACGGTAAGAGATAGGAAAAAAGTTTCAATAGCGGACTTGTACCGTTTAGTGAGCCCTTTCGATTGGTGTAGATATTTATATACAAGGTGTTCCAATAAACGTGGAATGACGTATGTTGTGCTTATTTTATCGAATTTTAGAAATCGGTTATAATGGCTTTTTTGTGATCAATAGTCTATAGAAAGGTAAGTTAAAAAGTTATACAGGGTGTCCACAAAAATATAAATTTTAGCATATTTCCTTATTCTAATGAGATATTCTGTATATTGTTATGTGGATGCATTGTATGGCGAAAATCAGTGTAACCTTATACCGGACGCTAAATGGTTATATGTGATAGTTTTCGAGTTACACGCGTTTGGATGTATGTAAGATTATATTATCCCCGACAGCAGGCAGATGAAAACAATGGGTCACATAGTACACTAATTGCTTGCTTTGACTATTTTTGGAGAGATGTGGGTAGCGAACGTATCACTTACTAACTAGTGAACTATGTAAAAAATGGTTTACGGATGTGTACCTACACCGAGTTTCTAGTGGAACATCAACAACTTTACTACTAAATTCTTGGGGTGGCCACTATCCTCGGACTTTACAAAGTTCTATCCAGCAGATAAACCAACATCTCTTCTTACGATTCCCAAGAAAACAACTGGACTGGCGCAACCGCTCGACGTGTACGGCTTTCGTGTGTAGAAGGGATTTGTCAAACGGTTTTCCGATCAAGTTTTGCTTGCAAACATTGACCTTAATTTACATCAACGCAATATAATAATCAAATTACAATCATTCGTTCACAATCAACTGTCCTCTCCAAGATATCGAAACCTATTTCTATATTCCTGGTACAAAAGCGGTTACATAGAATCCAGACCAGACAAATTTATTCATCCAGTGACATATGCGTTTTCGTTCAATGATGAAGACATTTTACCCATATGTTCAATATGTGGACAGCCCGCTTTTATAAGATGTGCACGTTGTACCCAATATTTATGTTTTCAACACTTTTTTGAGGATTTTCACTATCATGATGAAGAGTAATACACGAACTGGAAGGATGTATATACATATTTTCACTACTGACTTTTATTTTATTAAAATAGAGCAGGCTGTTTGTGGCTTACACAAAATAAAATAAGGTAATAATTAAATTATAATTAATTTGTACGTCGACTGTATATTGTAAGTTTTTGTTTTAATGGCTCTAGCTACCTGCACATTTGCAAAACAATATGAACTCAACCAATATCAATAAACTAATAAATCAATATTATATCATTTTATTTGCGTAACTATAACTATAACTACCTACCCACGAACAGTATGAGTATGAAAATTGAAGTCGTAATCTGTCGTTATTTTGTATATACAGTGTAATGTTAAAAGTATCAGCAACAATCTGTCGAAGTAGTTACATTTTCTTTTGTCTGCTGTTGGGGATAATATAGTCTTACATACAACCAAACGCGTATAACTCGAAAACTATCACATATAACTATTTAGCGCCTAGTATAAGTTTACACTGATTTTCGACATACAATGCAGCCACATAACAATATACAGAGTATCTCATTAGAATAAGGAAATATGCTAAAATTTATATTTTTGTGGACACCCTGTATAACTTTTTAACTTACCTTTCTATAGACTATTTGATCACAAAAAAGGCCATTATAACCGATTTCTGAAATTCGATAAAATAAGCACAACATACGTCATTCCACGTTTATTGGAACACCCTGTATATAAATATCTACACCAATCGAAAGGGCTCACTAAACGGTACAAGTCCGCCATTGAAACTTTTTTCCTATCTCTTACCGTTTAAAAGTTATTCAGAAAAAACAAATTTGGGCTAAATTGCAAGGGTGAATTGCACCCCCTAAAGTTGAAGTTCCGCAGCAACGGAAAGCGTCCTTGAGTAACACTCCATGGTGTCTACAAATTGACAAAGTTTCATCAAAATCTGCGATTTACAGTTCGCGAGGTTCCTTGTCAGTGAGATAACTGTACACACCTTTAATACCCCGGATAACATTGAATTACTACACAAACTTGATAAAAGTATGAAGCTTAGCTTATTGGAGGCGTACGAAATTCATTAATTTAGTCTAGATAGTAGATTTAAAAGTGCTTAACGATCAAGTATCAAACACACTCACACATCTATTTTCTCTTATTTGCACATTTGACTTACACTTTCGAATTTCACTCTCCAATCTGATTAATTTATAACTCCCTATATTTTATATTTTTGAATTCTTCAAATGTTATTCTCTTATTAAATTTAATTCTTCCCCTTCACATTCTTATACATAAACAGCCGGCAACCACACGCACACTTTCCACACTGTCGCATTTACATACACAGACACCACTATATTTTATTCTCCTCATTCATATTTTCTTATCTTATCGTATATTATTTATGGACGTATCTGTAAATACTTCCATTTTATAATTTCATATATCTATACTTTTTCTTATATAATTACACTTTATAATTATTCCTCATGTTCAGAGATCTCTTAAATATATTATCTTAAGCTATTTTTGACCCATCCCCCATCTTTTCAAACATTTACAAACTTCACATTTAAATAATTTATATCATTCTACATCACATTTGCATTACATCCTTTTTAGTGTTCTGAAGATGGCCACAGGCCGAAACATGTGAAAGATTATACTCAATAAAACAAGATTGGAAAGGACTATATTTACGGGTCATTTTTATATCATTCGTTTTTATATTTATTTTTCCATTAAAATAAACGAAAAAATTGATGGGAACCATAATAACTCGAAAAATACAGGGTGTTTTGAAACATCGTTTAAAGATTTTAAGGGCATGTAGTACGGTGGAAAATAAGGTTAAAAGTCATAATAAACATATGTTCACAAATCAACCGTTTACGAGATAACAGCGAGTGCTCTTAGTAGTACATGAAGATAACATATCCCAATAAATAGGTGCTTATCAGCTATTGTTTTATGACAGTTTAATTTGACGTTTTATGCAATTTGTAGCAATTACAATGGTTGCGTATTCTAATGCTGAAATAAGCGATATGGTGTTCATGTACGGTCGTGCTAATGGGAATTCTTTACAAGCACGTCGCTTCTATGCTGAAACGTTTCCTGATCGCCAACTGCTTTCGCATGTGATGTTTCAGATTCATTGTGATATCCCTAGGGTGCAAGCCCTTACTGCTCCGGATTATCAAGCGAGAAGGGCTTTCTGTGAGTGGTTTTTGCGAACAACTGCTGATCGGCCAGATTTCGCTGATAACATCCTTTTCACTGATGAAGCTGGTTATACTAAAAATGGAATATTTAATTTCCACGACAATCACGTTTGGTGTGACGAGAATCCTCATGCTACCGTTGAAGCCAGGCACCAGCAACGTTTCTCTCTAAACATCTGGTTAGGCATGATAGGGGAAGGGTTGTTAGGACCGATTGTTTTGTCACAACGCTTAACAGGTCTTGCATACCTCGAGTTCTTGGAAAATACTTTACCAGAACTTTTGGAAGATTTACCTATAAATCTAAGACTGAACCTCTGGTTTATGCAAGATGGAGCTCCACCGCACTTTACGCGTGCTGTTAGGGAACATCTTAACAATGAATTTCCTGGGAGATGGATAGGGCGAGCAGGTCCATTGCTTGGCCTCCAAGGTCTCCCGATCTAAACCCGTTGGACTTTAGTATCTGGGCTTATTTGAAAACTTTAGTGTACGCAACACCGGTAAACGATCTTCCAGAGTTGCGCCAACGAATAAAGAACACTATTGCCAGATAATACGAGAAAAACCCTTGTTTTTTGAAAGAGTGCGCGCTTCCTTTGAAAGCAGATGTAGATCCTGTGTCGAAATGGAAGGACGTCATTTTGAACATCTCCTTTAGTTATAATCTATTTTATGTTAAAATGCAATAGCATCTTAATAAAAACCGCTAAAGCAAACTTATTCTGCAATTGCGATAAAATCGCTGTTATCTCGTAAACAGTTAATTTGTGGACATATGTCTATTATGACGTTTAACCTTATTTTCGATCGTACTACATGCCCTTAAAATCTTTAAACGATCTTTCAAAACACCCTGTATAAGAGATAAACATAGAACATACTTAACAAAAATCAAAGTATTAATAGGAACTGAATGATATAAACATATACAAGGTTTCCTATTTAAGAAAGTCGAGATATATCTAAGCGAAGTTTTCTGAGTTTTTGCATTAATGACAAACTATGGATATCACAATGAATTTGAAACATCACATGCGAAGGCAATTGGCGATCAGGAAACGTTTCAGCATAGAAGCGACGTGCTTGTAAAGAATTCCCATTAGCACGACCGTACATGAACACCATATTGCTCATTTCAGCATTAGAATACGCAACCATTGTAATTGCTGCAAACTGCACAAAACGTCAAATTAAACTGTCATAAAACAATAGCTGATAAGCACCTATTTATTGGGGTATGTTATCTTCATGTACTACTAGAAACACTCGCTGTTATCTCGTAAACGGTTGATTTGTGAACATATGTTTATTATGACTTTTAACCTTATTTTCGATCGTACTACATGCCCTTAAAATCTTTAAACGATGTTTTAAAACACCCTGTATAAGAGATAAACATAGAACATACTTAACAAAAATCAAAGTATTAATAGGAACTGAATGATATAAACATATACAAGGTTTCCTATTTAAGAAAGTCGAGATATCTCTAAGCGAAGTTGTCTGAGTTTTTGCATTAGTGACAAACAGTATATTAATGTTGGGCTGTAAACACATTTGAAGGTGTTAATAAGTCCGTACTAAGATATTTCAAAATCTGGTTCACTTGTCCTAAGTGGCAATTAAATTTCAGACGCACTTTCCCAAACAATGTAAGTGACATAGTTTTTTAGGAAATAAAAGATATCTCAAAAATGAACAAGTTAGGCCTAAGGTGAGTTAGGCCCGTTTTACATTATACTTAATTTAGTATGAAATTTTGTATAAAATTTTATTTTGAATTTATAAAGAAATTTACCTGCATGTCATACATAAAAAAATTACGTCTGAAAATTGGTACAAAATATTTGAATATGTCCGTTTGATATTTAAAGTAAAAAATTTAGTATGAAAAAAGTTATGAAAAGGATTAATATTACCGTAAAATGGCTGACCAAGAAGTATTGCTGTTATGGCTATCATCTTAAATGTAACTATGATAGGTAGTCCGTAAAATATTATATTAAAAAATGGATAAGTATGTGACCTGAAGGAAGATGCATTCTAAATTTATTAAATTCGGGATTAAGGACTGACGGCCCATTGTCGAACGATTTGATGAACTTTGGCAATTTCCTCATTGTTTAGGTGATCTTGATGGACGTGGATAGACCTGTCTCTGATAGATTTTACTTCTTCAATTATAAAAGCGGAAATAGTCTAGTAGTACTTAGACCTTCAGATGGTGATTATAAGCTTATTTCTAGTGTTCTACTAAAAACTTAAGCTACATCGATATAGATGAAATTGCAGAGGAAAATGTTGAAATTTTGGGTTGAAATTTGGTAAGGTGCAACGACCAAGTGGCAATAGATCTACTAATTTTGCAAGACAAGTCAGGGATGAAATATAATTCTAAAAATAAAATGCAATTTTTTGTATGTATCTATCTTTTTTTATAGATTATAGATTATAGATAAAACTGAGTATGTTCAACAAATTGTTATACAATCAATCAATTTTAACTTTATCTAGGGCAGTTTTGAATACTCAATCAACAATTCAACTTGCTGACATGACCATGACATTATTCTAAAATGGATGGTGATACAGCGATATACGATAGACAGACAGAAGAAACAGTTATGCTTTGACTCAACTACAAACTACATCGTGTATTTTTGCGTTGTCAACTTAGTATGAGCGATCTGTATAGCACGACAAACACCGACCTATCCCACTGGACTTAACCAACAATTCACATATTGCGCACGCATATTTCGTTTGTAAAATTAATGAGAAAATAGAACAGGTTCTAAATATTTCGTACGAAATTTACAAATAAATTTTTCTGTATGATACTCTTTGAAATATTTAATAGCAAATTTATATCAAAGTTTCATACTAAATACTAAAAGTATAATGTAAAACCCGCCTTATACTTCACTCCACTGGTTCAAAATTTATTGATATTTAAAAAAAAATCAATCATAATTGGAGTATTGCATTTAAGAATTGCGGGCTGTACCGAGGTTACGGAACATCCTGTACAAATGCCGATAATTCTACATTATAGAAAAATCAGTCGTACAATCCTATCTGTTATTGTTTACGAATTATAAAAGAACCCCTTCTGAGTGAAACAACCTGTATATATATATCTATTTTGTTGTTGGCGCAGGATGAAAATGAGGAGTGAATTTATTTGAAATAAATATTTTTCTTTTACTCTACTTGTCAAAATAAATATTAAAGTACTTACAAACAGCAAAACTGGACACACCGCTTCCAACAATTTTTCGCCAGGTACCGTATTTGCGAAGAAGCGTCACCAGAACACACACAACCTCCGCTAATTGCAGTACTGTTAGTACAATCAGCACATCCTAGAACAAATATTGTTATAATTAGTTAAATATGTTTAATAATTTGTTTATGGATTTATAGGGATAGAATGATTCACATTTGTAATTATAGTTGATTCCCCGAATAGATGCAGTAGCAACGCCGCATTGACGTCAAGATTCAAAAGTCAGATTCACAATGTATAAATTTTACAAGTCAGTTTTTGGCATTTGTAGTGAATACACTGTAAAAAAATTACAGTAATTTTGCCATGGTAAATCAGGAATATTACATGTAATAACGTTGTGAATTTACCACAATAAATCATGTAAAGGCTCTGCTCCGATAAGCCATTAAAAAGTGGCCCTAAAGCTATTGGGCTGAAATTAAAGCAAATGAGTACTACTGTCATACATACTGTAAATATCAAAAATTAGCTCATTCGATGCCACCCCATTCGAGGTATTAGCATAAGGGTGGAAAAATTCAATATTTTTTTCTCAGGAATTACTTAAGCTATCACGTTCAAAAAAATTATGAAAGTAAACACTGATTATGGGCATTTCATAAAAAATCAGGAACTAATTCCCTCCACTCTGTTCAAAGTTATTATTATTTTCCCCTTTTTAGGGGTGGTTTTTTTGAGTTTGGTTCAAGGTGCCAACTTGGCTTTTTGTTATATTAGACCGTATGCATTTAGGTTTATTATATGTTTTTTTCAGTTTTTTTCTGGGTGGTAGAACATGTAAATAAAAAATAAAATCTCTTTGAATGATCTTAGTAAGGACAATTTGTTATTGTTTATTTTAGGGTTAAAACAATTGTTCATCCATCAATTTCAGGATTATCTGTATGTTTATTTCGGCCCTAGTAGTTATAAAAGTATCGAAATATAAAAAAGAAAATTATAACAACAAAATAATATTTATTTCCGTACACGTAGTTGAAAGTTATAGTTATTTTCCCTTTTTGAAGGGCGGTTTTTTTTTTAGTTGAGTTTCATAATCAATTCATAATCAATATAAAATAATATTTAGCTCCGTACACGAAGTTCAAAGTTTCCTTTGGAGGGTGGTTTTTTGAATTTAAGGTTTCAACTTGACTTTTTGCTGTATAGTAATGCCTGCATTTGGGTTTACTATTTACTTTTTTCCTAATAAATTCTTTAAAAGTAATGTCATATGAACTGAGAAGTATGCTCTTGATTTGCAACTTTCGCTGATTCTTCTGGGAAGAATGAATAGCTCCAAATAAGTATTTCTATCATCTTCGTCGTTTATTTATTTGTTTAAGTCTTATCTTCCAGATATTTTTATTAGCAAACCACCGCGATTAATACACTTATGTGAGAACATATTTTAACTTACTTTCTACGGCACTGCTGTTTATTCTACATAAAGAAATTACAGTAAACAACAGTCTCCAAACTCTCACAATCAAATAATTGTCATATTAAAACAAATTATGCACGTCTCAGAACATTGATTAAAGAAATATGTATAATAAATGTATATATCTATTTGGCAGTAAGAACAAAAGTAAAATACGAATAGCGGTTCTGTTCAACATTAAGAACAACTATAAATACATAGCTTGTTGCAATAACAAATGTGAATAGAATTATGTTATTACTAGAACAATAAATATCTAACAGAGATTTGATTGATTTATGTCAATATGTTATATCATATAAAACATATATATTGTACCAAAACGCATAGATTTATAGGTAACAAAACATCAAATCGAATTTTAAATCCAACTTGAAAAAACATCCCCCAAAAGGAGAAAATAACTTCGAACAGCGTGTGCGGAATTAAGTATTATTTTATTGTTACAATATTCGTTTTTATATGTCGATGCTTTTATAGATATTAGGGCTGAAATGTACATATAAATAATCCTAAATCCGATCAATGAATAATTTGAATTTTATCCTTAAAATGATCGATAACCCAATGCTGCTGCTAAGATTAAAGAGGTTTTATTTTTTATTTGTATTACTTCATTGAAAGAACTTGACGAAATCTATAATAAACCCAAATATAAATATACACTCATGTATAATAAAAAGTTAAATTGGACCCTAAACCCAACTCAAAAAAAAATCACCCCTTAGAAAGGGAAAATAATAATAGCTTTGAACTGCGTGTACGGAATTAAATATTATTTTATTGTTACAATATGCTTTTGTATATTTCGGTGCTTTTATAACTAATAGGGCTGAAACATTTATACAAGTAATCCGGAAATTAATCGATGAATAATTATTTTAACCCTAAAATAACCAATAACAAATTGCTCCTACTAAAATCATTCAAAGAGATTTTATTTTTTATTTACATGTTCTACTACACAGAAAAAACTGACAAAAATATATAATAAACCTAAATGCGTGCGGTCTAATATAATAAAAAACCAAGTTGGCACTTTGAACCAAACTCAAAAAAACCACCCCTAAAAAGGGGAAAATAATAATAACTTTGAACTGAGTGGAGGGAATTAGTTCTTGATTTTTTATAGAATGCCCATAATCAGTGTTTACTTACATAATTTTTTTGAACATGACAGCTTAAATAATTCCTGAGAAAAAAAATATTGAATTTTTCCACCCTTATGCTAATATCTCGAATGGGGTGGCATCGAATGAGCTAATTTTTGGTATTTATAATATATGTAACAGTAGTACTCATTTGCTTTAATTTCAGCCCAATAGCTTTAGGGGCACTTTTCAATGGCTTATCGGAGCTGAGCCTTTTGTTTTACATGTTTTTTCTAGGATATTTAACATGGAAAATGAAATTTCGGTAAAATTTATAGCTTTTTCATGTAAGTTTAAGATTCAAAAGGAAAATACAGGAAAAAAACATGTACAATTTTGTGTTTACTATTAAAATTTATTTAAAAGTGTAAAATTGAATTTTTCTTTGGGTATTTAGTGCACTTTAAAAGTAATTTTACTAGTAAACTAATAATTTTACTGTACAAAATATGAGGATCTTTTATATTTATTTGTTTTTACTTGAATTCATACGCCGCAATGTGATCGGTTATTGGGTTAGTTATCTTGCGCGTAGGTAATTCTATTCGTTTCGGCTTTCTTAAACTCAGTGATAATTTGGTTATTGAGATCAAATTTTGTCGATGTGTTGAGCAAATTCTCTCAGAAGTTAATGTTTTATTTTTAAGTAAGATTTTGTTAATAGATTTGTTTGATGAATTTAAGTATTTAATCGTTCAGTTGTTTATATTAATTTCAGTCATTTGTACTTATTGCCTTCGTCAGTATTGTATATATATTTTGTTCATTGTTATATTCAAGAGAATTCTCGTTGCATTTTGTGCGCTGCGAGTGAACGCAGATAATTTTATATATATATGTAAGGTTCGGGACCTCTTAAGGGCAGTTACTAGATTGATGTCGCGTAAGTACATGTAAATTTTTATTTCATTGCACCCATTTTGCAATTGTTCTTATGTTAAGATTTGTTCGTAAAATTTGATATTTATTTTTTATCAATCAGGCAACTCAGTAATTAATAATGGCTATTATATTGTTGTACACAATTTAGGTGTAAGACCCGTTGTTATTATAATTTGTTTTAGAAGGGAGTATAAGTTTAAAGTGTTTTTTTTTTTTTCTAGTTTTCAATTTTATTGTTATTTTATCACCTCGTGTAAGGTGAAAAGAAGCTTTGTGCTTGTAATTTAAATTCAATTGTGTAAATTTAATTTTGTTGGTTAAAAACTTGAAACCATGTGGATTTTATGTGAAATAGAAATTTCTTCTAGAACAAATCTGCCATTTTGTTTTTTAGAGGATTTTGAATTGTCTTCTTGTAATTGTAGAGTTTATTGCAGTTTTTGTTTTGGCCAGAATCTTAAATTCAAGGTTTTATTTCTGCATAATTGTAATTAAATGTGTTTTTTTTTTAATAGTAAATTTTGATTATTTTCACCCACTTTTTACTTTTCATGATTAGATTAGTAACCCTGAGAGTAGATATTCTTTTGCGCCCTTTTATAATTTTATCCGCTGAGCTAGTAAATTTAAATTTTTCATTTTTTTTTGTCATTTTCAATTTCACTTTTTATTTATGCTTGTACCATCAGTACACAGCAATATGTTAATTTTTTTTTATTTTAACTATATGTATTGTATATAACAATTTATTAATTTCTTTTCGTTTTCTCGGTTTTTAGGTCTTCAGCAAAACATGGAAATGTTGAGTGAGTTTCGCTTTTATTGCAAAAGCTTTTTCAACTAAAAATATATAAACAATATAAATCATAAAGTGGTAATGAAAATTATGAATAAATTTGTTGTCTAATAAATGACAAAATCATAATTGTTTTGTTTACTTTACATTAATTTTCAATATATAGTTTTGTTTTATTTAAAGATTGTGTTTCAATGTAATATGGTTTGATCATTTACTGTAAAATATGTACATATTTATTGAATTTTGTAATTAAATAGACTTCTAAAAAATATTACTGTATTTAGTTATAAAATTAAGTTATATATATAGTTTTGTGAAGTATTGTATGTCAATTTTATGATCGACTACGTTTTTTTGTTTATGAATTTGAATCATTTCAAGTATATTACGTGTTTTTAAATTTTGTTCCTTATTTAAAATTGTTATATCGTTAAAATCAAATGTATGATTTTAATTTATTTAATGTTTTTTAAGGTTGTAAGATTTTTGTTATATTTATATTCTTTTATTCTATTTTCTAAATATTTATGGTTTTCAGTTTGACAAATTACACATACAAACACACGTTTTTAGAATATCTAAATTTTATGTATGAAGAAGATTTTCAGCTATAAAACTCAAACATCGAAAGAAAATAAAACAAAATACAATCCAATAACTCAAAATACCGAAAGTATACAAAACAATAACTGGGTAACCAAGATTTTAAATACAAAAATACTTAATAATGTTATAATGCATTATCATTAGGAACAAATTTTGCTTTAGATTATAACACAATTGAAATTCCTACTAATAATATAATAGCTACACAGATGAGGCTTTTGAACATTTCAAAAGACAATTTCAAATACCTGTTCACGCATTTTTAGTTTTATTCATATTATTGAACGTTTTGTATATTGTGAAAAATTCTTTAAATTAGTTTGTTATTTAAAGTAAGCTGAACTGAACTGAGTTCAGTGTTTCTGCTGATGATGATGGCTTTGCTATCGAAACGTACGTCCAGTTTAGTGCAGTTTGTGGTGAGGGGTTTAGGAGAAGTTTACAGTATTACTAGTACCACAGTTTGGAGTATTTTTGTTATCTTACAAACAGTTGAAGATAGGTGTTGGAGAACCTTGTTGTAATCGTCATAGAATTGTATGCTGAATTCAAAAATGTAAAAAATACAGGGTGTTTCCATTCAAATAACGAAGTTTATGGCTACTGCCGGTTAACCGAAGGTGTAAGAAACTTGAAAATATTTTCGAAAATATAAAAATAATATTATAAAAATGGATTTGTAACTAGTGAATTATTGCAAATCCCAATTTTTTGACGCTGAAGAATTACGTTTAGCCGGAAAACTTCTAACTAGTCAGTTTCGTGGAAAACCCTGTATATTTGTTCCCTACTTTGGTAATTTTTACTTCCATAGTTCAAAATTCTTAATGAAGGCAAATAAACATTTTTCTCAGTCTCAATATTATTCTATAATCGCATGAAAAAATTGAGCTGCAGCAACAACTCAACACCCTAACGAATTCAAAAGTAAATCTAGAAAGGATATTAAAAGAAGAGGTTTTAAAGGTGAGCCATTTATCTGAAAACATGCATATGTCAAAATACGGTCATGTAAACTTACCCGGATTATCTTATGAGGATCACCTTGTACGTCACCAGAAGCCTTTTTGAGATTGTTATATTTGACTTCACCTGCAAAAGACTGATGTACATTTCTATTATGCAGTTGTAATCCAAATTAAGCGCGAATAGGTTATATACCGGGTGAGTCAATAGTCCGATATTGGTTGATATTGACTTTAACATCTCATTTTATGGATAAGTGGATAGGCAGAGAAGGCCCAGTAAGGTGGCCACCACGGTCCCCAGAATTAATAATAATAATAATATATGCCTTTAGTACCACTAAACGGTTGTTTTACAATGACAAAAAGAAAAAAGAAGCAATTAAGGTAAATCTCAGGGCGAGACTCAGAGTTATCTGCTACTAGCACTGCTAATATATTCATAAAATATGTTTATCAATGCCTAATACCTAATAAAAAAAAAGAAAAATCATATACAACAAATATGTACGTACGCTCAGCACTTGAAAAAATACTTAACAGTTATTCAACACATTCTTATAATTTTTGCCTAAACAATAATTAGATGGACACACCACACTGATCTTGAAATAGGGCCTTCCGTACACGAGATCTAAAGGCAGAGACATTTAATAGTTTAAGGTCTTTAACAATAGAGTTGTATTTACTATAAATATTGTAGGAGTAAGAACGGTTAAACAGAGATGTCCTAAAGGTAGGAGGGGATATCAAGCCCCTAAATCTCGTGGTAATAGCGTGAATGTCGGTCCTAAATCTAATTTTTAAATACAAATATGGCGGCGACTTATACAACACGATTTTATGAAATAACATTAACATTTTCAGTTCGCGTCTATTCCTCATATTTAACCAGCCAACATCTTTCAACTTATGCGATATATGTTGAAACTTTCTAACTCCATATATACAACGCAGACATGAATTTTGGATCCTCTGAATACGATTGCACGTAATATTGTCTATAGCTGTATGGTAAATAGTAGAGCAGTAAATAAACTGTGACAGCACCCAATGCTTCACATAGTTTGGACTTGACATTCATAGGTAAGGAGGATCTATGTGGATAAAGTTTCCTTAAATTCATATAGGCACGTTTAATGTATTTGGTTATTTGATCATGAAATCTAAAAGAGTTATCCATAGACAAACCCAAATTATTTGCAGTTTGTACAATTGGCAACTGTAGGCCACAAGCAACCACATGGAAAACTTTTTCGAGTTCTTTACAAGTTTTAGATTTTCCGAACAACAATACTTTAGATTTCGAGGGATTTAAATGTAAGTCAAATTTAGCGGAAATCTCACTTAGGGATTCTAGATCAGTATTAATACTATGTAATGCATTACGCCAATTCGCTGGCTCAAAAGACAAATATAATTGCGTGTCGTCAGCATAAATATGGTTGCGACAAAAGTTCAGCTGGTTAATAAAAGAAGACGTATATATTGAAAAGAGAAGTGGTCCCAAAACAGAACCCTGCGGTACACCAGTAGAAATGCATAGAGGCAGCGATACAGTACTGTTTAAAACGACACTCTGCCGACGATCCGATAAATAACTTTTTATAAGCTGGACTGATGCGACACTTAAACCTAAGCTATTTAAAAGAGAACAAAGTGTTGCATGACAAACCGTGTCAAACGCCTTAGAATAGTCTAGAAGTACCAAAGCTGTTACTAAACCTTTATCAGTTGATCCAATGATATCATGTCACACGAAGTAGTGCCGTTTCACAACTGTAACCCTTTCTGAACCCAGGTTGGGTTTGTGGAAGTATATTATTTCTACTAACAAAATCATTCAATTGCATAAAAATAACTTTTCAAAAATTTTAGAGATCGTCGACAAAATGCTAATGGGTCTTAAATCATTTAAATTACAAGGATTTTTTATTTTTGGTAAAGGTTTAACCAAAGCATGTTTCCACAAAATGGGCACAGTTGATCTTTCTATACAACAATTAATAATGTGAGTTATGTAAGATATGATATACGGACAACACAATTTAATCATTGATATATTGATTTGATCAACACCAGTAGCTGGTGAATCAATACCTTGAACAATACTAGCAATTAATACTGGATCAACGAAAGAAAACGCAAAAGGATTATTATTATTATTTTCAAATATGATACTATGATTATTACTACTGGGAATTCTATTAATAAAGTAATCATTAAGCATATTAACATCCGAAAAACAGTCGGGTATAGCACTGTCGCGTTGATTATTTAAGTTAAAGTTTGAGAATTGTTTCCATAAAAATTTGGTAGATTTGTTATTTGAAATATATTGAAAGTAAACCTGTTTTTCATGCTTAAATGAAGATGTTGCTAAATTACGCAGAGTTTTGTAATAGTCCCAGTGAGCAGGTGTAGGCGATTTACGAAATTTAGATTTGACTTTATCTCTCAATTGAAACAATAACTTTACAACAATCAGTTAGCCAAGGAATACGCTTCTTTGTAAAACGTTTAGTTACGATCGGTGAGTGCCCATCAAACAAATCTAGTATACATTGATTAAGAAAATCAACCTTATCATTAACATCATCCATAGAAAACATGAAATGAAAAGGAATTAAATGTAAATCGTATTCAAATTTAACAAAATCAATTCTTTTAATCCCTCCCTATATGAATGAAATATAGGTTCTATCTTTGGTACAGAACGAAAAGTATCGCAAAATACTGCATCGTTCTGCATTAACAAAATTAGATTTCTTTCTATGGTGTTGTTCCCTTGTGAGTATATTAAGTAGGGCATTTGTTAATTCGTTATTTTCAACGTTGGAACGCATATTATCTAGCTTATAAAACGTAAAACTTACATTGTGAATTAGTATACCACATAATACCGGTGGGGACAGCTTGCGCTGTAAATAGGGCCAACATTATAAATTTATATGTTTTGGTGTTCATTTCCTAAATTCTTTTATTGTACCTGTAAAAAACATGCAATAAATTAGCTAGAAATGTTATCATTTCGTTAATACACACACACACATTTTACAAACATTTTCTCTCTAAACCACTTTGCTTTTCTTTACATTGAAGTGTTTACCGTTAGTCCAAAACTGATAACACTACATGCAGATTTTGAAATTAGAGAACGTATATTAAATAGTAGGTAAAATAAAAATAGTTGTAATTACTTCTATATCAAAAAAAAATAGCTTACTACATTATTTTGTTATTTCCACTCTCAAAGCCTACCTTATTTATAAGAAACAGAAACGATGAGTGCCTAACAAGTATGTATTTTTAGAGTCTCATTTCTTAATTGTTCATTGCTATTAGCATTGTTTATATATATCTAATTAGTCAACGTAATGCATTGTCGGAAAAATAAAGTATTGCTCAGGGAAGTGGTGCACTCTATCGGTTAATTTAAATTGATTTGAAAACGCGATAAATATAACAGGTATCTCGGTCAGAGAGAGAGATAGATTTCTGTGTTCTATCTATCTGCGGATAGAATCTCGTATCGGTGTGATGTGTAATTCACTCGCATTGGCGAATTGTGCGGGTCGGGGAAAGGGAGGGTAGATATACGATAACGCTGTGATGACGCGCCTCGCGATAATTCCCGTGTTTGTTTACATTAGAAGCTTAGTATTCTGGGTATTCTGTTATAATATAAAGAAATTGAAAGTATATTGCAAGGCACGTTCTTGTTGACAAAACATTAATTGAACAATTTTCTAAATTGAGTTTTTTTTAGAATAAAATATTTAAACTTAAAACCAAAAAAATATCACTGAAAAGAGAAAAGTTAAATCTAAAGGGACGAAAATTTGCCAAGAAAAAAAAAGCATTACATAAAACTACTTCTCAATTTCTAGTTTTCTTAGTTTTTAAATTAATAAGTTATTTTGTTAACTTAATTTACTTATGTTTATGATTATATAATAATCAGAAATGTTTTTTTTTATTAAGAAGAATAAATATTTAGTTTGATAATTTATAATCGTTATTTTTTTTACATGTATGTACCATTTTACTTTACTTTTTGAGTTTTTCTTAGTTCTAATTTAATATATACTCTATGTACATAGTTTTTTCTTATATTTACAAAACATTTTTACTTGATTTACTTACTGCTGTGTACTGAAGGTACAAAAGAAAATGCAAAATGAAAAGTAAAAATGGAAATTCAATTAACTAGCTCAACGGATAAAAATTTAAAAGGGCGCAAAAGAACAATTAAACTCACGGTTACCCTCGCAAATTAAAACTAATCACGAAAAGTAAATTGTGGGTGAAAGAAATCTGACTTTCTTTATTACTCCAAAAATTGAAAAGGTTTTAATCAAAATAAAAAACACAATTTTAAAATGACGTTAATAACGATCAATGATTTTTATTATAAAAAAAAAGGAAAAAAAAACATTAATTACAATTACGCAGAAAAAAAACCTTGGACAAAAGGTCCTGGTCGAAATCAAAACTGCATTAGGATTCTAATTTTACACAAGGACAATACAAATCCTTTAACAACGCAAAAAACAAAACAGTTCAGGAAGATAATCCTTTTTATAACAAACAATCCACGTGGTTTCAAAATTAACCAAACTAAATTAACTTGGACAGAACAAGTAAACTAATATAAATGAAAATTAAATTACAAGCACAAAGCTTCTATTCACCCAACCCGAGGTGATTAATTAATAATTACAAAACAGCAAACTTAAAAAACGAACAATTAACTCTTAAAACTAAATATATCTTCCAGAACTAAAATAATAAATGATTCTATATCTAATTTGTGTACACAATAATATAACACCAATTATTATATAGCGAGTTTCTTGATGGATGATATAAAACAAAATTAAGCGAAACAAATCTTTAAATAAAAATGAAATACCAAAATGGCAGCAATGAAAATAAAATTACATGTACTTATACGGCATCTTTCAAAGAACTGGCTCACAGGGTTAAACAAACGCATACATATAAAATTCTACAGCTGCGTGCGCTGCAACGCACAAAGATCTGTCCGCCAACGGACGAAATCGCAAAACATAACAACATAAACAATACAAGTCAACACAATATGGACAACTGAATGAAATTAATATAAATTAAACAAATCAATTCAATTAACAAAATCTTGTATAAAATAAAATACACAATTGAAATTGTGGAAACTCTTGCGAAACATTGATAAAGACTAATTGGAATGAAGAAGAAAAAAAAACTAAATTTACCAAAACCGGTGTGTGCCAGACCACAGCATTAATAATAGAAATTCTTTTTTTTTATAACGAATAAATATTTGGTTTGGGAGAATAAATTGCGATTTATTTTTACATTTTTACTTTCTCTTGATTGGCTGAAAAGTTACGAGGTAACCTTTGGGCAAGATCCGTATCTACAAAGTTACCTCGTAACTTTTCAGCCAATCAAGAAAAAGAGCGCGAACGCGTCATCGTGTATGCTGTTTTTAATAAATAAACGGCGATTTGTGCTCCCAAACTAAATATTTATTTTTTATAATAAAAAACGAATTTCTACTATTATGTAATAGTAAGCATAAGTAAATGAAGTAAAAAATATTATAAAAATATAACAAAACTTAGAACTATACACACAGAGCATAACATTAAACTAGAAACTAAGAAAAAGTAAAGTAAAATGGAAAAAAGATAACGATTATATATGATTAAACTAAATATTTATTCTTCCTAATAAAAAAAAAACATTCTTATTATTGTATAATAATCATACTTAAACTAAGAAAACTAAATATTTAGAAACACTGATTTATGTAATGTTTTCTTTCTTTTTTTCTTGGCAAATTTGCGTCCTTCAGATTTAACTTCTCTCTTTTCAGTGATTTTTTGTTTGTTTTAAGTTTAAATATATATATTTTTTTTAATCTTAAATTAGAAAATGTTTCAATTAATGTTTTGTCAACAAGAACGTGTCTTGCAATATACTTTCAAGTTCTTTTTATTATAACAGAATATCCCAATAGTAACCTTTCAATGTAAACAAACACGAGAATTATCGTGTGGCGTGTCATCACAGCGCCATCGCATATCCACCCTCTCCTTTCCCCGAGCCTCACCTACAACCTACGAGGTAATCTTATGTATATGGAGGTGATACGGACCTTGACCTTTGGGTAACTATTGCAATTAAATAATACTTTGCCGACGCGTCAGAGGGCCATCTTGTATGTAGTAGTCTAACTATAAAGCTTATATTTAAATCCAGATGGACATCAACGGAGTGTCGCCATCTACCGCTTTTGTTTAAAAATCCGTTAACTGTTTTGTCCATAAGGTTGTCTAACTAGTATGTATATAAACAATGCTATTAGTTATTTTTTAAATTTTGAACAAATTTTAGAAACATTTTTTTTGTCTACTTTCACTTTACTTACTCGTTATGTTGTGTTGTTTTAAATATATTTTTCCTTTGATTGCTTAATTGTTTACTCGAATTTATTCCTAAAACGAAAAAACTCAAATAACTCATAAACAATTAACAATAGGTATACGGAATACTAATCATATCGTATAGAGAATAATCATAAAAATCATATGCATTCATAATATACAGGTGTTCCATTTAAAACAAGTGAGATATTGCGTTTAAAAGGTTGATATAGGTCAACAACCTTTTGTGTCGCTCTGTATTATTAATTTCACGATTAATTTAACTGTGCACAATACTCCAACGTACCGACTGTTTTATTAGTAAATTTCAACCTTCTACTTGAAGCACTTCCTGTGTTATTGATTTTCATTCCGTTGTCGATAAAACGTCAAAATTCACTAAAAATCTGTTTTTCTTGAAAACTATCAAAGATAGGTATAGGGAAGCCTTAATAGAACTTATTTACTATAATGTGAGCTATCGAAAATCAAATAATATACAGGGTGTTCTATTTAAAATAAGCAAGTTGATATACGTTTCCGGTATAACCGGAAATAGTTCAGTGTTGCCAATATTTTTTATTTAAAAGATCAGTACTAAAAACCCACACAAACAAATTTTCAGAATTTAACTAGTAATAATTCCCAATATTCCGCTAACAGACGGTTAGACCCCCTGTATATTATCAATACATTTTAAACTCACTTTTTTTAAGCGATATTGCGTAGTAAAGGTCTGGCTTTGAATATGTAAGTTTTTCAATCAATTGCAAATAAATAAGTCATCTATTCCATATTAATCAAGTTAGTACAGCTTATAACATAAACGTAAAAAATTGTAACTTACCTGTACAAGTACACAACTTCCCGATCACTACAAAACTGCTCTAGATAATTCAATGTTTATCTCTAAAAAATAAATAGATTAAATGATACAAAACATGTGGAAGTGGTTATTCAAGTTTCTACAAATATATAACTGTGCGTATATTTTGAAGTGCACTGAAATTTAAAATCGCGTCCCCCTAAAATATTATTGCTGTCATATAGTATCTCCACTTTAAAGTGTAAAAATTACTGGACATACAAATGGCGGTATGTATTCACAAAGCCGAACATCGTTCAAATTACTTATTGAGTCCGGACCTGGTAAAGTCGTAGAAAAGGCGCGGAAATTAGGATCTTGCGAGTAAAAGTTATTTTAGTGGTTATTACTGTTAATTAAATCAAGTGAATATAAAGGTGTAATCTTTGAAGTGGATAACATAAATTGTAAGTGTTAGATCTCGATAAATAATCGTTGTAGAGCGAGAATTAACAAAATCAGGCGGTGAGATAGGTTAGTTCGTCTCCGAAGAGTTGATCTGGACGGGCTGTCTTGCGCTCGCGCTTGCGCTGGTAGATAAGATTGCGATAAGCGAAGGTTGTTCTTGTATATAGAGTTTGGACAGGACCGCATTAAATAAAATGACGAGTGAGATGTTACCGAAACAACGAATTGGTAGCCAGGATAGTGATAGTCAGTCGAACGAGGAGATAACAGGAAAAAGGGGAGCTACGGATGAAGGAGAAGGTATGTTTAGTAGAAGTAAAAAAATGTACAGAACTCCTGTGAAAGTAAAACATCACTCAGATGATAAACTAGATGCAATATTAATTTAATAAAAGAATAAAGAATGATCAAAATGAAATAAAGAACGAGGTGAAACAAATAGGAATAGAACAAGGAAACATAAATAAAGAATTATTAAAAATGCAGAAAGAAATTGAAGAACTCAGAGAAGAAAATAAACAGTTAAAGAAAGAAAATAAACATATTAAGGAGAGATAAAGGAAATTAAACAAGAGTTTGAGCAGATCAGGAAAGAAAAGAAAAAAAATAATGTAGTAATGAGCGGAGTTTCAATAGAAAATACAGATAAGGAAGTATTAAAGAACAGAATGAAGTCGATAGTAAAAGAATATGTAGGAGTTGAGGTTAAAGTAAAATCAGCTACGAAAATTGGCAACAAGACCTGTTTAATAGAGTTAGAAGATCAAAGCGACAAGGAAGAAGTTATGAGAAATAAGCATAAATTAAAAAGTGTGAGAAATGAAAGAATATACATTAATGATGATTTAACAAAGAATGAAAGGGAGCAACAAAGACAAATGAGAAAGATTGCAAAGCAAGAGAGAGAAAAGGCAATACAGTTAAGATGGGTTATAAAAAACTGACAATTAACGGTGAGGTATGGAGATGGAATAAGAGTAAAGAAACAATAGAAAAAGAAGAGGCAAAAAACTTATAGAATTTTCGCCGATAGTACAGGAAAAGCAACATAGGATAACGCGGCGAGAAAAAAGGTATAATGAGATGGAATATGAGAATATAAATTGTGATATATTGGAAAGAGCTACCAAACGAAGAAGAAAGAAGGCAAACAA
This sequence comes from Protaetia brevitarsis, assembly GCA_004143645.1. NCBI lineage: Eukaryota > Metazoa > Arthropoda > Insecta > Coleoptera > Scarabaeidae > Protaetia > Protaetia brevitarsis. The sequence goes on from RXPK01002138.1 coordinate 28,655, forward strand.
GAGAAACAAAATGAAAATTAGCACTTGGAATGTCAGAACTATGCTTGCAGCAGGAAGAATGATGGAAATAGGAGAAGAATTGAAAGGTATGGAATAAGTATAGCTGCCTTACAAGAAATAAGATGGAAGGGGATTGGAACGATAGACAAACCACTTTTTCTTTTAAATATTCGGGTGATGAAAAACAAGGACAATATGGAGTGGCATTTATGTTGTTTGGAGAAATAAGAGAAAGGATAATAGAATTTAGCCAATTGATGAAAGAATGGCGTATTTGAGAGTTCAAAGTAAACCATTTAACATATCTCTTTTAAATGTATATTGCCCAACCGAAAATTCGAATAAAAATGAAAAAGAAAGGATGTATTGTAAAATAGAAGAAGAAATTGAAAAGATTCCTAGGGAAGACACGATATTAGTATTAGGGGATTTTAATGCGCAAATCGGAAAAGAGGACTATGTGGCGTCGGTAGCGGGAAAATATACCATACACGAAAGAACAAATGATAATGGGCGCAGATTGTGTGACTTAGCGGCAAGAAGCGATATGATCATAAGTAGTACTAAATTCAAACATCCCAAGGAGCATAAAATAACTTGGACAACGCCAGACAAGAGACATAGCACACAAATAGATCATGTGTTAATTAACAGAAGAAGGCAATCATCGGTAACAGATGTAAGATCCTATAGAGGAGCTAGCGTAGATTCAGACCATTTTATGGTAGGTGCAACAATAAAGCAAAAAATAAAGAAGACAACAACAAAAAGAGAAACAAATTTAAAATGGGACATAAACAAACTTGGAAATGAGAAAGAGAGAGAGAATTATGAATTAAAATTAGAAAAGCTACTGCACGAACGAGAGAAGGATAAGAACAATGTGGATAATGAGTGGATTGGCATTAAAAAATGTATCGAAAAAGCAGCAGAAGAAACTATAGGAAGAGAACGAAGAACTAATAGAAAAGGATGGTATGACCAGAAGTGCCGCATGAAGATAATGAAAAGTCCCAAGCAAGGATAAAATGGCTCAGATCAAGTAAACCAGAAGATTTGCAGGAATATAAAAGAATTAGAAATGAATCCAATAAATATATAAGAGAGCGTAAAAGGAAATGGATAAATAATAATATAAATGAGATAGAAATAGAAAGAATCAGTAGAAACACTAAAAGTTTTTTCAAGAAGATAAATGAACAAAATAAAAAATATAAAGGAAAAGTTACCGGTGTAAAGATCAAGATGAGAGAATTATAGAAGAGGAAAAACAGTATAGAGAATATGGGTAGACATTTTAAGGAATTACTTAATGAGAATACGCCAGGAAGAGGAAATTATCGATGAAGGAAACGAAAGGGGTCAAGTGGAAGAACCAACAAGGGAAGACGTCACACGGATCATCAACAATGCTAGAAATGGTAAATCACCAGGGGAAGACGGGGTGAATATAGAATTAATAAAATACGGAGGACACCAAGTAAGAGAGCAAATATATCAGTTAGTGATAAGGATATGGAAAGAAGAAAGGATGCCGGAGGAATGGAGGAAAGGACAAATCCTAATGATACATAAAAAAGGCGACCAACAAAATTGTACTAACTACAGAGGCATTACATTATTAAATGTCGCGTATAAAATCGTGTCAGCAATTATACAGAGTCGGTTAGCTGAAAAAGCGGAAACGGTAATAGGACCGTATCAATGCGGATTTATGCGAGGAAGATCAACGGTGGATGCTATACATACAGTAAAGCAGATAATAGAAAAAGCCCATGAATATAATATGGAATTAGAAATGCTTTTTATAGACTTCCAACAGGCCTTTGATTCGCGAAATAGAACCAACTATGTCAGCTTGAAACAATTAGGGATAAACGTTAAGCTTAGAAGGTTGATCAAGATGACGATGATGGAATCAAAAGCCAGTGTAATAACTCAGAAAGGAGAAACGGAAGAGTTTAGTACCAACAAAGGAGTAAGGCAAGGAGATTCACTGTCAGCAACGCTTTTTAACTTAGCACTGGAATATATTACAAGAAGGATCAATAAGAACAATATTAGAACAGGAGGAGGGCAATTGGTTGCATATGCGGACGACGTGGTACTAATAACTAAGCAGAGAAAAATTATGGAAAAAATGCTGCAAGATATCGTAATAGAGGGAAAAAATTGGGATTAAAAATAAATGAGGCTAAAACAAAAATAATGATCATTGGTAAAAGCATAAAGAAGAAAAAAATCAAAATAGGAGTACATGAATTTGAACAGACAAGTAAATTTAAATATCTAGGCGTTATGATGGAAAAGAGTGGGGAAAGAAAAACTGAAATTGATGAAAAAATTATGGCTGCAAATAGAGCATTTCATGCAAATAAAAATATTTTAAAAAGTAAGATAGTCTCACAAATACAAAACTATTATATATAAACAATGATAAAGCCGATAATAACTTATGCTGCCGAAACAATGACTCTCACAAAAAAAAGATGAAGAAGCTCTCAGAATAGCGGAAAGACGAATGATAAGATCAATACTAGGACCGATTAAAGTTGAAGAAGGAATATATAGAGGGAGGATGAACAGCGAAATATTGAAGGACCTAGATGGGAGGATGTGGTTAGAGAAATAAAGAAGAAAAGGGTGAGGTGGCTAGGACATATATGGAGAACTGGACCATCTTCGGTGTTACGAACGGTGTTACTTTGGCAACCATCGGGTAAAGAGGACGAGGGCGACCTAGAACAAGATGGCTACAGGAAGTGGAAGACGACCTTCGAAAAGCAGGAGTAAATAAATGGAAGGAGAAAGCTGGACTCAGGAAGATATGGAGGGAGATCACAGATAAAATTGGAGATGAGGACTGATCCACCGCAAAAAATGGATCTAGAAAGCTTCCATAAGGGAGCGGTGCAACCCCATAATGGGGTGTTTTTCACCATTATATATATATTCACAAAGCCGAACATCGTTCAAATTACTTATCAAATAAAAGATTTAACCTACAACGATTTTATTCACGCAGTCAATCGGAACACCTAATATATTACAGTATGTAATACTTATTTGCTTAGTTGCAGATAGGGATTTCGTATTTGATTGTAATCTAAAATGCGAATCATTGCGGAATAAGAATTTCAATTGTTCATTATTAGGGTTGGGCAAATTTTCCGGCGCGGCAGGTACGTATTCAGAACCTGCGCTCCAATTCATGTACTCCAATAAAGCAGATGAACCGCAGAGTTGCAAGTCAGTAACAACAGTTTTTCTTATAAAATGTAAAAATAGTTATTTTATCTAAATACGTAGTGATATGAAATGGGAAAGCATTGCAAGCTGGCCCGTTTGTTCGCTAGTTTTGTCCGATTTTGCCTCAAAGAAAATTTGCACAACTCTATTAATATGACTTACGTTTTATAAATACATACTAAATTACAATAATAGGATTGATCTGCTTTATTTATATTACATTATTTGAGGCCCGCGTCGCAATACGTATCTTCTCCACCGGACAATTGCCCAACTCTATTCATTATTCTCTAACTTTAGTTCCACTTCATCGATATTTTACCTTTTACTAAAAACTTTCTTGTCGTATTTCATTTAACTGCCGCTTATGTAGGACCCTAGCAAAATTTTTAGCCCTTTTACAATACTGCGATTACAAATTGATTAAACTTTTGCATTAAATTAACATGGTAACAGATATCTGAAACATAAATACTTAGATAGGTTAAGCAAATAATGTGCAGAGTGTTTTATAGGGAAAAACTCATTTTAGTTGGTGGTAACTTGGAATTTAGGCATATTTTTAGTAATTTTATGCAAGAAATGCTAATACTTAAAAAAAAACTATTAAGAATAGGTATACCAAACCAGCGCGCCATCAGTATAAACTAAAATAAAGAAAAAACTTTCCCTTTACATCAATGCAAATGAGCATTAGTAAAATTTAATCATAGAGGAAGAATTTATGAATATAATAGGAATCATTGGCAAAAGAACTAATCTGGCCACCGCGAGAATTAATCTCTCGAAAGTGCAAAGATTAGCATGTTATGCATAACGGGGGCTATGAGAACCTGCCCAACAGCAGCCATCGAAGTAGTATTGGATCTTGCCCCCCTCCACATTGTAATAGAGGGCGTGGCCAAAAAGAACCGCACTAAAAATGGTCAAGGAAGGAATGATTAGGCATAGGCCTCAATCTCCCGACGGTGATCAAACCTGGGATATGCCCCGGGATGATATGTTAAAAAAATGTAGCTTTGTGAAGGAATTCACCACAAAGCTAAGTAAGAAGAGCGAGTGGGATCATAACACCATCTTGAACTTGAATAGAAATGCCATCAAATGGTATACTGATGGCTCCAAAACGGCAGAAGGAACTGGAATAGGAATATATGGCCTAGAACTACATATTTCGAAAGCTTGGGAAAATACCCAAGTATATTTCAGGCGGCAATACACGCTATTGGAAGATGTGTTCAGTTCGATATGGATAGGAACTATCGGAAGCAGGAGATTATCATCATGTCTGATAGTCAAGCAGCCATCAAGGCGCTGAGCTCATATGAAATCAGCTCCAAGATGGTCTGGGAATGCCTAGGGAAACTAAATGAGCTAGGCAAAAGAAATAAAGTAACCCTCCTGTGGGTTCCGGGTCACACAGGAGTGGAAGGAAACGAAATAACGGATAACCTCGCAAAGAAAGGGCTGGAATGCCTTTTGTAGGGCCTGAACCCTTCTGCGGTTAAGTAGCAGTACGATACTGAAGAAATTAAAAAATAGAAATGGAGCAGAGAAAATCAGTTATTGGGAAAATCTGCAGGGAATGAGGCAAAGTAAATCTTCTGGAACTTATAACAGAAGAGGTTTACAGAATGCATCAACCTGAGTAAACAAAGTTCGCATTTTAACAGGAATACTTTCAGGCCATTGTAGGCTGAAAGGACACTGACTAAGCTGGATTGGAAAAAGATCCTGAATGCAGATTCTGTGGGAACAGGATGAAACACCCATCCATCTCTCTCAAACTGCGTAGCACTATGCAACTCGAGGCATTTCACCTGGGAGCATGTGAAATCGAAGAGGGAGACTTACCTAGACTGGGGCCCTCTGACATCCTACACTTTCTAAAAGGAATAGGACTGGAAGGCCAGCTGTAAAGCAGCAAGAATAGGGGACACAATAGATCTTTTAGGTCGCAGTGTAACCACCCTTTACTTAATACAGACATACACATTGAGAACCAGATATTATATTTTGTACTTAAGCACTAATAAATGTGACAAACAAAACCAAATGCAAAAACTTTGTTTACAAATAATCAAAGAAAAATGCTAAAGGAGTAACAAAAGAAACAACTTATACGCTCTCCAAACACCCACAGTCCAAGATACTTAAAAGCAAGGTGTGACTATTGTGTTGCCCGCTCTAGCCGGAGAAGTCGAATATCTTCCGCTGTTTGATTAGATGTATTTTGTTACGGACTTTAACAAAATCTTTCCATCGCTTGTCCAAGCCGATTTATAAGGAAGTGCCTCCATTACTTTCTTCAATAACATTAGTTTTTCAGGACATAGGTCTTCCCTCATAACAATTTGAGATCCTTTCAATTTACTTTTATTATTAAAAACTTTCTTTTTTGATATTCGATTAACAAATCGTACCAAAATAGGACAAACTCCATTTTCCTTTCTTTTCATCCGATGCGCAATATCAATTTTCTGACGTTTTAAATCTAAATTCAGCTTATCTCGACAGAACTCCTGAACAACCGTAGTCGTATCCCCATTTTTCACTTCCGATAATCCATAGATACGTAGATTAATTAATTTCTAGAGTATTGTTCTAATTCGGTAATTTTGTGATTTGCTTCTTGTAATCGAAATTTGAGTTAATTTACCTCAGTGCCCACATTGATTCTTTCATCTAGGGCAGAGGCAACAATGCTTCCAACCGATGTAGAGTTTTACGCTGCGTTCAATTCTGTAGTAAAAAAATACCATATCCCATTTGAAAGAAAAAGTTTTGTTAGCTTAAAGATATCCACATTGGAGACGCCTTTTTGAACAGCCTGTATGTGATTCGGTGATTATTGCTGTAATACCTTATAACTATGTCCTTGTATTTACTTTAATGGAACCACTAAATATCTGCTATCCTCCTAACTATTTAATTATATTCGAAAGAGCGCAATTGTCAAAAATTCAACGAAAATGGAAATATTTCAAAAACGGTGGAGTTTAGGTATAAGCAACCTTAACCCTAAACCTACCAAGGTGTGCTTTTGAGGCACAATTGATTTTGAAATTGCTGGAACTTTGTAAGTTAACTGCCCACAGACTGGAGGATTTTTGTATTCTCAAAATAAACTATTTAACACAGAATGACATAAAAAAATTTTAAAAATATTTTTCCTATTTTACTAAAAAAATTAAACATAATTTACCGACACGTCCTACCAAGGTGTGTCTTTGAGGCACATACTGTTATTATACTATAAAAATGCATTGCTACGTTATTTAAAACTAGTATGTGGGTAAATCCCCGTAATGAGATATGCTTTATATTTCGGGACTTCCCTTGTATGTAAGAACTTCCAGTTGCATATGAAGGGGAATCCCTAAATGCGTTTTGCTAAAACAGTCAGCTTACAAACTGCATTGCTATCAGTGTATTTGTGACTTCCTAACGAACGCATTAACCGTTTTAGTGTCTATTGGTTAATTTTATTTCTTTAACCTAGTGGAGAGTATAGTATAGACCAGGTAAGCAAATAAAGTTTTGATTGACCCCAGTAAAAATAAATTTGTTGTTTTATGCTTATTTTGGTTTTGAAATTTATGCAGAAAGTATGACCGATTGGTTGACTGACCGACGCCGGCCACTAACTAAAAGGAGTTGCTCGATGCATTGTACGAAATGATGAGGATTTGGGAAGGAATGTAAATGATGGTGAAGATGAAGAAGAGCCAAATGACGAAACCTCTTCTAGTGAAGCGGATTATCAAGAAATTGGCGATGAAGAAAGCGATGAACAAGAAGGAAGTGACGATAGTGATGCTAATGATGAACCGCCCGGCCATTCGCAAACTTTTATTGAAAAGATGTACCGAGTGGAATGCCACGCGATTGCCAAGGGAAAAACACGTGTACACAACATAATTACAACAGCTTTGAACAAAGTGAAACTTCCACCTGGACTGTATGTGATACTCCTTGTGACGCATTCAATTTGTTTTTGATGATACGGTTATTGGTATTGTGGTTACTTTCACTAATAAGGAGGCTGTTCGTATTCCTGCGATTTGTGGAAACCAGTTGACGACGTTGAAATCCGTGCTTTCTTGGACCTTTTGATTACTGCTGGAAGAAATAAACAAGGAATGGTGGACTATAATGAGCTATGGAATCCTTTATATGGAAATCCTGTTTATCGAGCGTGTATGTCACGAAATAGATTTACTCAATTACTAAGATTTATTCGTTTTGACGATAAAGCGACCAGAACCCTCCGAAGGCAAAAGACAAGTTGGCACCAATTAGAGACTGTGGGACCGTGTTAATACAAACTTGCTGAAATATTATCTTCCTGGCAGTAATCTAACCATCGATGAACAACAAACAACTGGTGCCTTTTAGAGGTCGTGTATCTTTCCGACAGTACCTGCCAAGCAAGCCAGATAAGTACGGTATGAAAATTTGGTGGATATGCGATAGTGGAACTAGTTATCCGTTACGTGGTATACCGTACTTAGGAAAAGAAGGTCTCAAAAGAGCAGAAAACTTAGCGCAAAAGATGGTGAAGACCTATGTGAACCTTTTCTGAGAACTAAAAGGAATATTACGTTCGACAACTTCTTCACCAGCTACGAGCTTACATCCAGTTGCTTACCAAAGCCTAACTTGTGTAGGAACGCTCAGAAAAAATAAGCGCTGCTACCACCATTTTTTTACCTCACAGGCGACGGAATATTGAAAGCAACTTGTTTGGTTTTCAGAAGACAATGACTTTGTATCTTATGTACCTAAGAAAATCGCTGTGTCATATTATTATCTACAATGCACAACGACTCCACCATGATGAGGAAAATAAAAATAAATCTGAAATCAATAAGTACTACAATTCCACGAAAGGAGGGTGGATACACTTGATCAGATGGTACATACATATTCAGTGAAACGCAAAACTAATAGGGGCCTTTGGTCTATTTTTTCAATATAATTGATGTGTGTGGAGTAGCCTCATTTGTCATTTGGAAAATATCCATCCTGACTGGCATATTTCCAAAAAACGAAGACTTCGCAAAATTTTCTTACGAAAATTACAACAGAATTAGTACTGGGACAAATTAGACTCGCGTCGTAGTTGAGTGCTTGCATAAAAGTCATACTTCATTGATACAAACTACGTTGAATCAAGTACCAACCACAGGGCAGTCTTCGGCTCGAGAAGTAAGAAAACGAAAACGGTGCTATATTTGCCCATCAAAGAAAAGCAGAATGTCAACACAGTTATGTGATAAGTGTAGCAAACGGTTTGTGGTGAACATTCAGAGAAAATACTCACGTGCACAAATTGCAAAATACATAAATAACTTTCAAATATTTTACTATCTTGTACTATTTTTAAATTATATCTTCTGACACACAATATTCTTTCTATATGTTTTAATCTTACTGTATACCTACTACATGAAATAAATAATGCATATTTTGCTATTATTTACATCAACAATGTGTACAAATAGATGTGTGCCTGTGAGGCACACCTTGGTAGGACACGTTACGATAAAACGTTGGTAGGACTAGGGTTAATATAAAGTAGCTGCAAATAACTCGACAAACTAATTAAACCGATAAAAACTGCACCATTCCATTTCAAGTAAGTAAGTAAGTTGACATCAACACCCTATATACCGAAAGTGCTATAAAATTAAAAATATTTTCCTTAAATAGATCACAGTGGGCCATGAGTACACTGCAAGTCTCAAAATCTAATTCCCACTAGAAGTTAAAAAAAAATCGAATGTCCTTGTTCGGTGAGACACCTGTATATATATATGTATAATATATATATATAAAAAAAAAAAATCGCCAATCGTTTATTTCTTTCTGGATCACATAATCACAACAAGCATCTCCGCGTTCTGAGTGAATACACACACATACGGATAAAAAGTTTACCGATTACCCGCATAAATCCTGTAGTGGTTTTCATTTATCTTTCTTCAAAGATTTTAGAAATCGTGCATGATCTAGACTAGAGAGACTTACTGAGGAGGAAAACACGGGTACATTTTAACGTTTCAACTTTATTAGGCTACCATAAAAGCAGTGTTTACTATTTCCATCTTCATTATATTTAAATATTCTGCTTTGCTGTTGCAAATGTTCTGCAGTAAAAGCGTTTAGATATCCCGTCATGTGCGAATCACCTAAAGAAAATTATTATTATTACTTTTATCAATAGGATTGCGGAAAAAATTCAAATAGAACTTCGTCCATCCAGAATAGTATAATACCAGCAGCATCGATCAAATGCTCTTGTAGAATCACCTGATGTTGAGTATTAGAAAAGTGCGATACTTATTCCATACTTCGGCTCTTTAGCGTCAACGTTTTCAATAGAAAACCTGCCACCATTTTCTAGACCTACCATCCCTACATGTAGTACAGTGACCGGCAGAAAGTGCACAGCATAATGGGAATTTTTTTTTGCCTTTAATGAATTTAGTAAATCTTTTTTCTTACAAATCACCTCTGCATGTCTTGAAACTAAAACAACGCTCATCAAATCTGCCGAAAATTTAAATGTATACGAGGGAAGGTCAAAAATATAAAACTACCCTGATTCTTTTATTAATAAATGTTGTTTTAAATTCAACGCTCTATCCAGATATGATGTTTCGCTGAATTTTAGCAAAATATAAGTTTTAATCATTTTTTTCAGAACTACCGTGTATAACAAATTGATTGAGATCATACAGCAATCATATCCCATTCTGTGTATAATTTGTGGGAGATAATCATGCATACTATGTCAAATTATTTAGATTAAAAAATTTATAACTTGAAAATGAAACTTCAAAATGGGAATTATTTTTGCTGCACAACATGTTTTATTTTGCCTCTAAACTACCAAAGGCTTCTTTCTTTTCCTCTTCGAAGTTATTTTTAAAAAAATTCCTAGTCTTCAAAATCGCCAGACCCATTCCCAATGCATTTCTTTTTTTTTTGGGATTTTATTACATTGTAGTTTCTAATAAAAATTGGGTTTAAGAATATTTAATATTTATTGATTATAGTAATAAAGCGTAGTATTATTCTAAGATGACATCGTATGCAAATAAATATGTAGGTACACTCGAAGAAATAAGTAAGCGAACGATTCGAAATGCGACGAGCAAGTGAGAAGATATCGGTTACATTTTTCGTCTCATATCTACTTATTGATAGCGCATTGTGCGCAAAAAGTTGACAGTATTTTTGCAAATTTATTTCATTTTAAATAAACATGCCGATATAAATGTCATTCGTAAAATAACATAAGACTTCTTTCATAATTATAATTATTTGAGTTATTGTTTGAAATAATCTTGATTTATGGCGGGACTAACGTTTGTAAGGTTACTTATAAGTTAATAGGAATACCTGGATGCATAGAATACCATAATTAATTATAAATTTACTTCCTTACCAGCGTTTATTGACCCATTAGCCGTAAATGTTACTTATAAAAGGTTCTGCATAGGTATTCCAATTAATTTTGGATGTCGTGGTAAGTTAATCCAACGCTTCTTTAATGTTTAAAATGTGCACATTTAATTATTGTTAGTGGGAAAGGAATCAAATAACGAAAAAATGCATTGTGTCCTCTTTAAATTGAAACAGTTTGTTACATGGTTAGCAAGAAGCGACAATTTCTAATGGTCAAAATATTTTAAGAACGTAGTTCATTATCAATAACTTAAAAATTAAAATTGTTTTTAATTAATTTTGTTTCGTATTCCATATACTTCTACGACGTCATCCACCTTGGACAACCTGGTATAAACACAGCACTTGTAATATAAAAATATGTATTTCATTTCATATTTTTAAAATGTAAATATATAGACATAATATAGAAACAGTAAGTAACCTTCATTTGATTTTTTTGGAATTTTGTTAAAGGATAAATTAACAAAAAATATATTTTCGCAAAGATAAAACAAAACTGGCTAGAAATATCGCAGAAGTTATATGGACAAATCAAAAATAAATATTATAAATATAAATAATTAACAAAAATAAAATACTTCAAAAAATTTTTATTTTTAGAATTTTTAGAAATTCTCAAATTAATCTCAAACAATCACTCATGAAAGTGATCAAAACGTCGTTTTAAATTTAAATTGATTTTTTTTTACATACTTGCATTATCTTTCCACAGATAATGTACTCAGTATGCCAAGGTATGTTTTCGGCAAATAAAAATTGCGTTTCCCATTCTTTGTAAGACGCACGACCGTTTGCGCTTGAAATTCAACGCTTTACGTTTCAGTGACTCAATGTGCTCTGTATCGTATGTTATCTTTCTCCTCGATAACTTACAAAAACGCTTGAAATTAGTTGGGCGGGGAATATAAACAGTTAGCTCCTACGGGCCAGCTACTGAGCGCTTGGTGTAAAATATTTGTATTAGGATGATAATGACATTGGTGCATATACACCTCTTTATGTTGTGTTAAAATTTAAAAAATTAGAATTGAAAATAAATAAAAAAATATTTTTTTATGTAAAAATAAAATAAAAAACTTAGTCATTTTAATTTTCCATTTATGGAATAATCACAAACAAAAACTACATGAGAAAAAAATTTAATAAATCATAATAAAAAAATAACAATTATCGTAAGTAAAAAGTTAGCTGGCTAGGAGACAAAAGCACAGATTACTTAGCACTAGTAAAAAAGAGATCTTAAACACTGATACTAACAACAAGCAATCTAGTTACTTACGGTCTGCTTCATTACTGTAACTTATGAGTTATTATGATAATTAAACTGAAGTAGTTAAGCCAAAGAATATATGTAGTTGCAGTAAGCAAAAATTTGCCCTTGTCAAGTAGTATAGGTGTATTGATGTGAATGAACTATTCTATAACAGCTATCACACCTCCATAATTAACACAAGCTGTTTAGATTACTTGTGATAGGGAAAAAGTATCATTAATGTATATTCACTAAATACTTTGATATATAGAAGGTAATGGTTTGCTATAAATATACAATATACTTACCTTAAATTTAGGTAGTGTAGGAAACGAGGAAGTTTAGTGAATATTTATTAAGTAGCTTGCTGTGTACTCTGTGTGAATAACTGATAAAGTACAAAAAAAAGTTTCATAAAATCTGCGATTTTTATGCAACCGCGTAACCTATGTACCGAGCAATCCGTAATTCAAAATTGTTTGCAAATAATTTTTAATTGCTATTCAGTGTGCTGTAGCTTCCATTGCGTTAATAATGGAAGATTCAATTCGCATTTAATTTGCTAAAGACGGTAGATAATACTTATTACTTAAGAAAAAAAAAGCAATATTATTCGTAATAGTTTTATTTTGTATAGGTCAAACACAGTGACTACCTGATATGTATGAAAGATATTGGTTTCACTTTTACAACAGTTTTTTTTAAAACAATTTACAACGTAATGACTCATAACATATACTCCTTAATAATGAAAAAATGAACAAAGCAATAATAAAAGATAAGGTAAATGGGACCTCCTTGAACGTTATTTAGTTATTGAAATTATTTAAATCTAAACAAAGGGACAAAGAGAAATAGGCTTTGAAGTTACAACTAATAACAAACAAGAAATAATATACCTAGGCGGTAAACTTGTGGTTTCTCGTGGTTCTTGTACTGGGCGTTGTCTCGGCGAGTTGATCCTCTGTCGGCGTACGTGGCGGTTATGTCCGGTGATCGCCTCGAAAACGGCTACTTCGTCGGGGTATTCCTAAACTGCAGTGGCACTTGGACTATTGGATCAGTCAGCCTGCGACGGCATCCACACTTTAACTTTACCAGCGGGCGCAGATATATCACAATGATAGGAATTCAAATATCCCCACCACGTGGTTAAACTGCAATCTTGAAACATCCGATTGCTTATAGGTTCGGTGCTTCTTTTTTCGCTGGGATTCTTTATACGGTATCGGCCTTGAGTTAACCCACCGGTATTTTTAATATATTTTCGTACCAACTGGCCTACAATGCCATCCTCCATGTCTTGCAACACCCTTTTTCGCCTGCGCGGGTATGAGTCTCGGGAACTATTTTATTACTGCGCCGCACTAGCCAATCAGGAATATAAAAACAATCATGGGTGGTAGCAAAACTCAAATAATTATTGTTGTGGCAAGTTGTTACCTATTTAAGAAAATACATGAGTTTAATAGCGATCAGCATCGTTTTTACTTCTTACTAAGCATGTGCTGTAGTTAGATATAGTACCAGTAGTCATAAGTGATACGTTACTTACCACAAATTTGTCAGTGTTGCTGTGTAATAGCCGTTAATAAGACACTATTTACAGTAACAACTTGCATTCAGGAAACTGGGTTTAGTTGCAGGTATTAATTAACGGGAATAGTTCCAAGTAAAACTTTATCTATTGTAAATAATTTTTTTATCAAGTAAACACTTTACTTAGCCCATTTTTCTGAGTGTATCATACCGTTTCTCTTTCACTATCATTATTCCCTAAATTGACTGCAATCATTTTTTACATACGCAGACTTTATAATTGACCACTTAAATGTAGTGAATTTAAAAGGAACACAAATAGCTGAAGAAAAGAAATTTTCTATCAGTGTCTTGGAAAAAATAATTAATAAACAGATAATTAAACAAAACCCAGTTTATTAGAAAATGACAAACAATACATCTATAAACTTTTTACATATAATAACCACCAAACAAATTAGAAAAAAAGAATTTAAACAATATAACAGAAAACCTATCTTTAAATCTAACAATACCATAAATAATTTATTATGTAACAATAAAGATAAAGTTAGAAAACTTGATAAAAATGGCGTTTACAAAATTAAATGTAAAGATTGTAACTATATAAAATAGGAATAGGTAGAAAACTTGAGAATAGACTTAAAGAACACAAATATAGAATTAAGACAGAGCACAGTAGTCTTGGTGAAAATGATATAACTTATTAATTTATAATAATTGTAATAAAAACGTAAGACTTAAACTGCTAGAGGCATACGCGATTGAGAAGCACTCGAGGAATCCACTATAAAGTTAATGAACCGAATAAATCAATTATAACGTTAAATCTTTTTTATTTACAATTTTGAGTTAAAAATTTTTTGACGAAATTTATTTCAATTAGATTCCCTTTTTTGCTTTTTCACTTACGCTGTTTACTTAGCATTGATGATGCGTTGATTAAAACGGAAATGTACATCTGCTTTCAAGAAATAAAGATACTTTTTACGAAGGACTAAATGGAAGCGCATTAGTTTTATTTTATTTTTTAATCACATGCTTCGTAAGTTCGCTCACATTTGATTTTTAAAAAAAATATTTACTGAATCTCCGTTTTATTTTACGCACGAACTTTAAGCCTGTTCTTTCTCTTCTCGCGATATGTTCTGAACTTGTATTCGTGATCCTATTGTATTGTTTCTAAATTTGAACTACTTTAATTCATTTCAAATAATTTTAATATGTTCGACTTTCCCCGTCACTTAATTTGATTGTTTTTAACGTAAGCAATTAATATTAATCTCTTGCGTTTTTATATTTATTATAATCCTATAATTTGTTGCTTAGATGGCTCTGAGGTGATATTTAGCCCAAAACTAGTAAGCCGATAATTGTTTATAATTGATTGTGTATTATAGCAGTCGTTCTTTATCGTTCTTTTTTTATTACTAAAATACGACATGTCTAGCACTTTAAGACTCAAAATATTGTATACCAAAAGTGGTACGTGCACTGGCTAAAATGAGATCGGAACGAAGTCAAAAAAATAGTCACAATGCCCTCTAGAATATGTGGTTTTCAGTCATCTGATTTTATAATGTAGATGGGCTTTGCGCGCTTATGATGTATCCATTATACTATTATGTCCCCATGGTAGAGTATCATATGTTCCTGGAATTATATATCTCTTATCATCATAGGGTTCACACAGTTCTATCTTGTAGAATTGTGTAGACATCGTGATTTTCTGATTTAAATAGTATTTGCTTTACTTCTGTTCCTTCGTTCTCCTCCAAGCATCTTACATAGTCATCGAAAGTGATTTGTGCCCACCGTATTGTTCTTTACACCTTTCAGTTTTTCAACAGTTCCAATCCGTATTGCATAATTTTTGGGACGAAGCCCTACAAATTCCGTCATGACCTTACCGGCATTTTCATCTTTCATCATTCCGACGACCTTTTTATTTACACGGTGGATGTTGTAAATGTTGTTCTCTGAGTAATCGGATGTGTCGAAATATTCTTTAGCATCGCGTCTAATTGTTTCGTATAAGTCGTTACATTCTACTTCGTATATGAGCGAATCGCGTGTCGGTATAACAGACTCGCGCCTTATCACCGAATCGCTCCTTAATATATGAATAATGAAAATATAAATTTTTATTTTAGATATGTCTAACACGCACATGCCAATATAAAGAGGTTTGTTAAATAATTTTCGGTATTGTTCACCTCAACTGCTACAAAATTTTCCTCGAATACTGTACTCGATTTAAAATTTGGTTTCGCTTTCTGCGCCTCAGCACCGTATCGCCCGTCTCGCTTAGTTAATAACTTAATGTTGGAGTATTTCCGGACATTTTCCATTGTTTTTCCGAATACCGCGTTATTCATAAGTTTATATAGGTTTCTTTCAAAATCATTCGATGCTTTCGTTCTAAATTGAGTATTATAGTCTAATGTATGGTTTTAACCAATCTCGTTGTTTAAATTTTAACACCCGATGGATTTTGGTGACTTTTAATCCGTGTTTAATTGCTTGCTGTAAATTTCTGTAATGTATAATGTAGTTTTCCTTATTGTATAAAGTAGCTAGTAATTTTTTATATTCAGAATTTGGTGGTGCCCGTGCTCAGGACAAAATGGTAGATCAGAATGAGAATCGTGAATTTCGTCTGGGTAATCTAAATCTACCTCTAGTATATAGCCTTCTGGGTTATTTGCCGGCACATTATAATTAAAATTATCTAAATCGCTCTCCACCCATTTAAATCCCCCATAAGGCATATACTCAGACATCGCCCACCCGTACTGGTTATTAATATCGAAATAAATCAGAAATTTTGAGGGTTGATCTGAGTGATGGTTTTTTAAATATTTGTTGTTGGCTTTGGCGTAGCGTTTAGAACATTGACACAGCCCACCTCGAATACCCTTTTCGACGAAAAGTACCATGTCTATGTCTGTTAAAAGTTCGAGATTTATTTTGGTATATTTGAGCATACAGTCCCAAGTGTATCCGGCTAAAGTGAAATAATGGGCGGGATCTAACGTGTAGGATTTCAAACCACTCGATCGAAACTTTTCAAACACTTCCGCCAATAACAAAACATCCGTCTTTAAATATAGATCGCTATATTCACCTAAATTTTTACAACCAAAAGCATTCCATACGTGATTGGCATGTGCATAATCTTCATCGGTGATGTTTGAATCAGTTAACGCATTATGAAATTTTGATTTGTCGGTAAATTGGTTTCATTAAATTTTAGAAAGGAATCCATGTAGTCATACGGAAACACGCCTTTTCGTTTTAGGAGTTGTACACTGGCTTTGTCAAAATCTTCAAACTGTTTTTCTAAATTTGGATACTCGCTCAAAGAGGATGCTAAAGTTTCCAGATCGGCCTGCAAGAAGGCAATAGAATCGATAAATCTAAATTTTTATTAGATTTCCTGTAATTGCTTTTGTGAAGGAGGTGTATCGCTCCTTAGTTTTGGAAAGCAAATCAATGCGACCTTCGATATCTTTGGCCACATTTTTTATGATAAAGTGGCAATCATATTCGGTCATATTGTGAAAAACGACGGGAATTGTGGTGCTGTATTTATGCCTAAAGGTACATTTCTGGTGTATTGTACCGTTATACCTGCCTGTAAAGTGGCAATAATCCTCGTTTACCAAATCTCCCCTGAGAAAGCGTTCTTCACAAAAGATACAGTGCGAATTGGTTTCAAAAAAGTCGTCCTCAGGTATAGGGCAAAGAAATACGGTTTCCACGTCTTCGGCAAACTGTTTGAGTTCTTGCGCAAACCATCTTTGACAGTCTTCACCACGGTAGGACTTGTAGAAACTTAATGAATCATCATAAGCGCATTTCACAAAATATCCAATACTGTAAGGAACATGTTTGCGCAATTTTTGCACCGATTCCACTAACTCGTCTTGGATTGGCACCAATAAACATTCCAAATCTGCGTAAATTATGAATGGCGCCCGCGTTTTATTTCTAAATTATTAAATTTGATATTAGCTTGTTTTCTTGTAGGTAGCTTTACTTTAGA
>RXPK01002139.1:0-149052 GCA_004143645.1 Protaetia brevitarsis
ACCGGAGCTAGACGCATGTTTTAGGACACAAGGCCCGATACAAAGTCGTTCACAATGCAAGCCCACTGGCGAAAATCTGTTTTAATATCGACATGGATGTATTTGTCTTAGATTTATATTATCCCAGTAATGGTTATTCTTTCTATTCTTACTATATCTATAGCCCACTGGATGCATGTTGCTGTGTTTCGGCTATCAGCTTTAAATTTAATCTTACCATTTGGATCCTATTCTCAAAATATGACGCGAAATAATTTGCGACGGTCCCTCTAATTCCACATATGTACATCAAGCTACCTTAATAGTTCCTTATGTTGTACACAATCAAATGCCTTCTGTAGATCGCAAAACACACCCAATTGCCATTTTATGCTGATCAATAATTTTTATTATGTTTGTGTAAAACTCTATCAATGAATTTGTGATGTATATACCTTTTTTGAAACCGGGTTAGTTTTTATTGATTATGTGATATTTATCTAAAAAGGAATGTAAAGGTTCCATACTCCAAGATCTTCGAAATTGCAGGCGTCAAGGCTACCAGTCTATAATT
Organism: Protaetia brevitarsis; assembly: GCA_004143645.1. Taxonomy (NCBI): domain Eukaryota; kingdom Metazoa; phylum Arthropoda; class Insecta; order Coleoptera; family Scarabaeidae; genus Protaetia; species Protaetia brevitarsis. Next base: position 554 of record RXPK01002139.1, read on the forward strand.
CGCGATGCCTGCAGCGTCGTCTTTTTGAAATTATTAATAACTGATTCTCCACGCCATTGGGAAAGTGCCTTCTAGTAAAGATAGATTCATCAAATACCATAGGACATTGGCAAAGTATACTCTAAATTCTTTCAAAATGCACCCGTTAAGATCATCTGGCCCTGTGAGTGGTTGTATTTTAGTTTTCCCATTATGTCATAAATTTCCATTGATAAAAACGGCAAGCAAACATGGAATTAGGATGTATCTTTAATCTATTATCTGGTTAACATCTGGTATTGTAGAAGCGACTTTTGCAGATGTTGTTACAAACAAAATGTGTTAAAACTATCAGCCACACAATGTGGATCCAATACATGTACTCCATCTCTTGTAAGAGCAATATTCTCTTGTAATGTCGATTTAGGCTATTACGTAATTGTTTTACAACTTTCCACATAGCAGAAGTTAGATTTTTCGCACCATTTTATAATTTGTATTAAATGCTATTTTGGTTCTATTCACCAAACTTCTATGTTTTTGTTTAGCTTCCAGATAAGTATCTTTTAATTATTAATAAATCTCGTAAGAAGGTACTTGAAGTTTGAATCTCGTCAGTAATTCATATTTCATAATGATTATTTCCAACATGCACAAGTCTATAAACAAAGCATTGTTATAAACATAGTTTCGAATTTCTAGAAATATTTATAATTTTTCATAAAGACTTTGAGCTTCATATACTTCGATCCACCGCTAATTAACAAGATAGTGTTGCACACTTTTTAATTGCAGCTTATTGTTTTGATTAAAGAAACGTTTTTCGACATAATTGTTATGGCCGGATGTCTCGATGTAGGCGAATACATAAAATGAATCACACAGTATATGCAATAACAATTTTTCGGTATAGATTATTTGATCCTGAATCACTTTTATTTTAAACATATTTCAGCTAAGTGGGCAGGTTAGCCATAATACACCGTCCACAGATAAATGCCGCGCCATTGTTGTATATACAGTGTGTACTGACAAAAGAAAAAGACACCTTTCAATGTTCTTTAATCGCAAAACTAATTACGTGTATGCTTGTTATGTCTCGGTTGTTTGAACTCTATGCTGTTGGTTTTCCTAAGGATCAAGTTTTGGCATTGCCGCGTGCAAATTCTCACTTTGTGTAATTTTCACATGTTTGCTTTGAATTTAGTAGTTTGTTGGATGTATTTAATTGTTCAGTTTAGTTAGTTTATTTTCTTTGATTATATGTTTAGCATTAGTTTATCTTGTTTTGGTCCTTCTTATAAGGCGTATTCTTTGATTTTTGCGGCTGACGCAGCGCGCGCAGTCGGTTGTTTGTATATACGCGGTGAGAGGCCTCTTAGGGCTCAGAGTCTGAATATTTGTCACGAATGTAAGTACATGTAAATTTTGAGCTCATTGCTTCCATTTTACGATTTTTCATTTGTAAAGATTTGTTTCGGTTATTTTGATCATTATTCAGACGCCTCCGCTTGTTAATTGGCGTTGTATATCGTTGTGCACAATTTATGTATAAGGCCCGTTAATAAATTTTGTTTTAGAAGCGATCGCGTTTAGAGTTTAAATTTTCCGTTTTTTTGTAGTTTTCAAATTAATTTTATTTTTAATCACCTCGGGTAGGTGAGAGAAGCTGTGAGCTTGATTTAAATTTTCATTTTTAATTTGGTTGTTTCTCTACGTTATTTGAATTAATTTGTAGTTTGCTTTGAATTTTTGAAACCACGTGGATTTTTTGTGGTATAAGAAAGTCCTTCTAGAACGAATTCACCATTTTGTTTGCTAAAGAATTTGCATTGTCCTTTTTAAATTGTAGAGTCGTATGCAGGTTTGTTTTTTGCCAGAATCTTATATCCATGGTTTTAATTTTTCCTGTAATTTGTATTAAATGTTTTTTTTTTTCTTTTACAATAAAAGTTAATGATTTTAAATATCATCTTAAATAGTTCTTTTATTTTTGAATCAGCCATTTCAATTTTTGGGGATTTAAAAGAAAGTCAATTTTGCAAACGCCCACTATTACTTTTTAAGATAGTTACTCTGAGATGTAAGAATCTCTGGCGCCCTTTTAAATTCATTTTTGCTGAGCTAGCTAAATTAATTTTGTCATTTTTAATTTCTTTAAACTTGTATGCTTGGACAATCAGTTCACAGCAGTTATTATGAATTCGTTTAAACTTTTTTATAAAGTGATCTTCAAGTTGTACTTTGGGAACTCATTAGGTGCTCAATATGGCTCCTCCTGTCACACGGACACGAATCAAGGCGATAGTCTAGTTCATTCCAAACCCGGTGTAACATATCTGCATCGACACTTCCCAGAGCTCTCGTGATGCGTTGCTTTAAGTCATCTAAATCATTAGGAAGCGGAGGGACGTCAACTAGGCCTTTCACAAATCCCCATAGAAAAAAATCGCACGGTATAAGATCGGGGCTCCTTGGTGGACACCGTACGAGAACGCGGTTGTCGGCTGTTGCACGGCCTATCCAGCGCTGTGGAAGTGTTTCGTCCAGATAATTTCTAACGACACGGTGCCAGTGAGGAGGTGCTCCATCCTGTTGGAAGATAAAGTTCCCCCCGTCTTCATGCAGTTGAGGCATCAATCAATTGATCAACATTTGATGATATGTAGCTCCCGTTACTGTGTTTTCTTCAAAAAAAGAAAGGACCATACACCTTTGTGCGAGATACAGCACAGAACACATTCACTTTTGGAGAATCACGGCAACCCTCTCGGAGGTTCAGTCCCCCATATTCGGACGTTGTGTTTATTCACCTTACCACTTATGTGGAACGTTGACTTGTCACTGAAAATTATCCGCTCGCAAAACTCATCTTCATTACCTCCCAGCATTTCATTGCAGAAACCTTGACGTTTAAGCTTGTCATCTTCACGTAGATGCTGTACCAACAGCAATCTGTAAGGCGTCAGTTTTAGTCGTTTACGTAAAATTTTCCACACAGTTGGTTGCGGAATTTGTAGTTCTAAACTTGCACGCGTTGTTGACTTTTGTGGACTTCGTTGGTAAACAGCACGAACACGGTCCACTGTTTCTTCTGACACATGAGGTCTTCGCGGACTTTTGCCTTTACACAAACACCCTGTCGTTTCAAATTTATTGTACCAATCGTAGATCGACTGTCTAGTAGGTGGTGGTTTTCCAAAATGTGTTCGAAAATGTCGTTAGACAACAATTACGGAGTTCGATTTGGCAAATTCAAGCACGCAATATGCTTCCTCAGTAGAGTTTGCAGCCATCGTAGCTATTATGCTTGCGCAGTACTACCAACTGTACTATTAAAACTTCTACAGTTCCTCAAAATGACGGCGCAAAATGCATGTCGATATCACAAATAACTTTTGTTTTATACAATACCAAAGGTGTCTATTTCTTTCATAGTAACACTGTATATACCGATCGGCTGGACATTATGCTTGGTGCTGATTGTACAAATTTAAGCCAAAAACATAATATAGAAGTTGAAGAAGAAAACTTTAATCAGCCACTTCGCTGGGACACGCTGTATAAAAACGATACTTTGCACCTAAGCTTTTGTGTTAAAAAAAGAAAAACACGAGAAAACCGCAAATTTTTACCTGTTGCTAAATCCAATATCGTATTCAATCCTCGTCGAAATCTCGTTACAAATATTCGCACGCGTCCACAATACCAGGCACGTGTTGATACTACAAAAGCGTGACAAAATTGACACCGGCTTTAATTGCTTTAAACTCCTAAAAGGGTTCGCCGTCACGAACACCTATATACCTGTTCATTAAATTTATATTAGACTAAATTTATATACGCGTAACAAATTAATGAATATTCAAATTACATCGTAGCGCCCGTGTGACGCCCTCCTTCGTGCAGATATTTTTCCTAACGAGATAGGGGTGGGAGCTTTTAAAGCGGTACAACAATCGATGCCTCGCCGGCGAAAGTAAGTATTAAGGGGTGTGCTTGCTCTGCTTTGAATTCGCTTAATAATGCCGTAGAAGTAATTGCCGAAGTCGACAAACGTTATAATAAACATCCGGCTTTCAGTCGTGTATATGACGGAAACGAAATAAAAGTTTGAGTAGCGCTCGACAGAGGGCGTCGTACTGTTGTCATTAACTCCTCGGGAATTATATGGCTGGTGTACCCCTCCAGGGGTTTATTACGGGCAGCGCGTATTCCCGTTTGCTTTCGGACGGATTGTTCGAGTTTTGTCTTTGTGCGTGTTATATATGTAAACAAGTTTAGAATTAAACGTAGACAAACGCGCGCGTAACATTACGAGAAATAATTACGCCAGAACTAACCGTATTTGAACGGGGATTAATGTGTTTGCGCGGGGATTATTATACATTTGCGACTTCTGTTATTATTACTTTAGGTGTGCTGGAGTCTGAGTGGAGGATGCTTTTGTAATTAATTCGAGATATCTTTCATAGAATTCGTTTGGAGTTAACGGTGCAAAGTTTTTATTTCTATATTTAAGTTTAATTAAAATAAAGTAATACGTTTATAAGCACCAATATTAAATAACTAGCAAACTGCTAAAAACATCAATTAAATTAAATTCACTTAAATACACCAAACTTACCATCAGGCTTCTCCGATAGGATTGTGTTGTTCTTGCTCGCGCGCATGTTTGTATTTGGTGCGTCTGGTTCTGGAGCCGTCTATCCCATGTTTGCACAGTTTGGCTTCTTGTCCAATTCAGGTACAGCTGACGCTTCGTTCTCGGTCTTCTATCTATCTATTAAGTCCTTACTAATATTAATAACAAGTAACAAGCAAGAGAACTAATCTGGCCACCGCGAGAATTAACCTCTCGAAAGTGCAAATTAGCAAGTGTATACATAACGGGGGCTCTGAGAACTTACCCAACAGCAGCTATCGAAGTAGTATTGGATCTTACCCCTCTCCATATTGTAGTAGAGGGTGTGGCAGAATGGCTAAGGAAGGAATGATTAGGCATAGGCTTCAATCTCCTGACGGTCATCAAACCTGGGATATGCCCCGGGGTGATATTTTAAAAAAATTCAGCTTTGTGAAGGAATTCATCATAAAGCTCAGTAACAGGAGCGAGTGGAATGATAATACCATCTTGAACTTGAATAGAAATGCCATCAAATGGTATACTGATGGCTCCAAAATGGCAGAGGAAACTGGAATAGGAATATATGGGTCTAGAACCACATGTTTCGAAAGCTTGGGAAAATATTTCAGGTGGAAATGCACACTATTGAAAGATGTGTTCAGTTTAATATGGATAGAAATTATCGAAAGCAGGAGATTATCATCATGTCTGATAGTCAAGTAGCCATCAAGGCGCTGAGCTCATATGAAATCAGTTCCAAGATGGTCTGGGAATGCCTAGGGAAATTAAATGAGCTAGGCAAAAGGAATAAAGTAACTCTCCTGTGGGTTCCGGGTCACACAGGAGTGGAAGGAAACGAAAAACGGATAATCTCGCAAAAAAAAGGGGCTGGAATGCCTTTTGTAGGGCCTGAACCCTTTTGCGGGTTAAGTAGCAGTACAGTACTGAAGAAACTAAAAGTAGAAATGGAGCAGAGAAAATTAATTTACTGGGAAAATCTCGAAGGAATGAAGCAAAGTAAAATACTTCTGGGAACTTATAACCAGAAGAGGTTACAGAATGCATCAACCTGAGTAAGAAAAACGTTCGCATATTAATAGGAATACTTAGACTGAAAGGACGCCTGAGTAAGCTTGGATTGGAAAAGAAATCTGAATGTAGATTTTGTGAGGAATAGGATAAAACACCCATCCACCTCCTCTCAAACTGTGTAGCACTGTGCAACTCGATGGAGTTGCACCTGGGAGCATGTGAAATCGAAGAGGAAAACTTACCTAAACTGGGGCCCTCTGACATCCTACACTTTAAAGCAGCAACAATAGGGGACACAGCAGATCTTTTAAGTCGCAGTGTAACATCACCCTTCTATTTACAGGCATTTACATACAATATTAATAACAAACACTTTACAGCAACTGTGTTCTGGCATTTTTCTAAGGCCTTTGACTGTGTCAGTTATGACATCCTAATAAAAAAAAATGTTTTACTATAGGATTCGTAGTACTCCTCTGGAATAATTCAAATCGTAGCTTTTCAATAGGAAACAGATCGTGAAAGCAAATAGTTCTTCCTAATTTATATAAAGTTCACCTGTCTTACGCGGGTATGTGTTAGAGTTATTCATTGTAAAAACTTTCAGTAACCTAACATGTAATTTTTCCAGTAAATTTACTTAGTACAGTAAATTTGCTTTAGCACCAGAGGTTTAAATACACTGTACACAGAAAAAGCAGGGACTACACCCTGCCTGTATCTTATATGCAGTTTTACTGTTTCTTTCAACTTTTTAAACTACAGGATATCGGATAAATCTCTTACACAATAAAGTTGGGGTATAGGAGCGTATATGACAAAAGTTTGGTGATTATGCTCGGAAGGATGACCCCCTTTTTTTGAGGGTTCCAAAACTATTTTAATTTTTTTTTAACTAGTTAAAGTTGCCACAGCGCTGTCAAAATATCTTTTATGGGAGTACTATTACACCATTTTTTTCTGTAAAATTTCAACCCGATTGGTTAAAAAGAGGCGGAAATGAAAATACCTGAGCATTTACAACACTACAGGTTTGCTATATAACCAACTAATAACTATTATTAATTTTAGGTAGTTTGCTGAGTTATACAGGGAGACTGTTAACTTATGCAGTTAACCGAAAGTAGTAATAGAGCTCCTTAATCTGAACAATTTTTTATAGCAAATAAACAGTCGAACCCTAATAATGACTAAACTACAGTGTTTTAAAAATCATTACCCACTTGTTAAAACCCACTAATACTAGTTCACAATTGTAATTCAAGAGATGATTTTAGGATGTATGCATGTATATATGTAAATAGAAGGGTGATGTTACACTGCGGCCTAAAAGATCTATTGTGTCCCCTATTCTTGCTGCTTTACAGCTGGCCTTCCAATCCTATTCTTTTCAGAAAGTGTAGGATATCAGTCTATCAAGTCTAGGTGGGCCTCCCTCGTCGATATCACATGCTCCCAGGTGCAACACCCTCGAGTTATACAGTGCTACGCAGTTTGAGAGGAGATGGATGGGTGTTTCATCCTGTTCCCCATAAAATCTACATTCAGATTCCTTTTCCAATCCAAGCTTATTCAGGTGTCCTTTCAGTCTACAATGGCCTGAAAGTATTCCTGTTAGTATGCGAACATTGTTCTTACTCAGGTTGATGCATTCTGTAAACCTCTTCTGGTTATAAGTTCCCAGAAGAATTTTACTTTGCCTCATTCCCCTGGAGATTTTCCCAGTAACTGGATTTCTCTGCTCCATTTCTATTTTAGTTTCTTCAGTATTGTACTGCTACTTAACCCGCAAAAGGGTTCAGGCCCTACAAAAGGCATTCCAGCCCCTTTTTTTTGCGAGGTTATCCGTTATTTCGTTTCCTTCCACTCCTGTGTGACCCGGAACTCACAGGAGGTTTACTTTATTTCTTTTGCCTAGCTCATTTAATTTCCCTAAGCATTCCCAGACCATCTTGGAACTGATTTCATATGAGCTCAGCGCCTTGATGGCTGCTTGACTATCAGACATGATGATAATCTCCTGCTTCCGATATGATTTTAGGATAAATCAGAGTGCTTGATTGGAATCAGCGATTGTTTATTGTCTTACTTACTCGAAAAATGAAGAAAAGAGTGTCGCAGTGGATACCTTTACGAACTTTAAGAACGAATGGTATACATTCCTATCATTTACAGAGGGTTCAAGCGTCAATGGCAGCTGTTTATCCTCTGCGCCAACGATTCTGTGATTCACTGCTTCATCAGCATACCCGTAATCCTAACTTTCCGATAATGATATTAGCTACCTATTTTTACCAGAGATGGAACATTAAATTTCCGCAACGCACATCTATGGGCTGAAGAAAACCCACCACGTCAAAATTGGTTTCAACGACGGTTTAACATAAATCTATGGGCCGACATTGTTAATACTACTCTAATACGTCCATATGAAATCCTATCTTGCTTATATGCCACCAGAACCTTTAGAAGATGTCCCTTTAAATTAGCGGTGAGGCACGTGGTTTATGCATGACGGCTATCCTGTTCATTTTTCTGGTCCTGTACGTAATTATCTTAATGCCACATCTCCGCTAAAATGGATAGGAGTGAACTAATTCCATGGCCTTCACGCAGCCCCGATATAAATCCGGTAGATCTTTTCTTATGGCACCACATCACACAGTGTGTGATAAACATGTAGATAAATTACGTGAATGAATTAACATTGCTGTGAAGGGCTGCTCTGGTACTCTAAGGTGGTACTGGGGTATCACAGGAAACTTAAACAGCTGGCGGAACACCTAAATGTTACATTGAGATGCATGCCAGGTCATTCTGGGATAAGACCCAATGAAATAGCTGACATGTTAGCAAGGGACGCCAGCGAGCTGCCGTTCCTAGGTCCAGAACCGACGTGTGGTAGCTCATATGGCAGCATCAAAACGTTTGTCAGGTTCCAACTGGCTGCTAGGCACTGCTCCCTTTGGAATGAAAGGAAAGACTCTGTAAGGCAGTCTTTATGATCGGGCGCAGACAAGTACCGCATGGGGCTAATGAACCCTCCCCTGTGCAGAAAGTGTGGGTGTGAGGAGGAATCTCCTACTCACCTTCTTGTCAACTGCCCGGCATCGGGCGGGGAGAGGCAGGCGCACTTTGGGGTCGATCGCTTGGACGAACACAGAGTTGGTAAGTTAAATCTCAGCCACATCGGGAACTTCTTTGATAGGATGCAACCTGACTGATTGTGAGAGGGCTAAAATTTACATGGAGAAATAGGTCTCTCTGGCTGAGTTGCCTTCTTAGGTTAACACCGCCCATGGAAAAAGAAAATACTTTGAGCGTAAAAAAGTTTGACACTTTGACTTGCAAAGCCGCAATTAACGTGATCCCTTCCTAGATTTTCAAACGAATGTTTTTTCAACTTTACACCAGCAATAATGTTTGTGTAGAAAAATAGAAAAATAGAAAAAAAACGCACTGCCGTCGATGTATGTGTGCATGTACTTTTCCCGTGGCAGCAACGGATACATCTGTTGATTTTCGCCGCTACTGTAATCCGCTCACGGTGTTGGCAACTGCACAATACGTACGAACGTCCCTTGTACAAACAAACATTCGTCCCGCGATCGGCCTAATGCATATTTATGGGTTCGGAGATGGGCAAGGACGAGATTAATTGCAGTCCTTGATGGCCGCTAAAAAGAAATATACGATCCCGCTAATGGGCGACGAGATTGTTCCGGGCTTCCGGAACTGCAACATTTTCGATATAAATGTAAATAAGTTGACATAAAATTTGATGTTCGTAAATTATTTTGTTCCCCTTGTTTTTTTTTTATCGTCGGCACGAACGGGCCGATTTAACGAGGCTAAAGCGAATTATTGCTCCGGCATCCTGTAACATTTTTTATGACTCCCGCTAGAAGCAATTTTATGTTCGGGTGTGTTTACAATATTATGACTATAAATCATTCTATTTTGGTGGACGTGAAGGCGTTCTAAAGAAAATCGAGAATTAAAGGAATCAATTTTCACGTTAGAAGATTTTGTGAAATAAATCAAAATCTACAAATAATATTCATTGTAATTATGTAATTGATATTACAATAATATTTACACAGAAACAAATTAATGTAGTGTGTCAAATACCTTGTGATCAATGTGGAAAAGTAATATATAGAGGTGCCAACAAGCCGGGCAGCCCCGTCCTGGCCTTGCCTGGTAGACACAACGGTGTTCAAGGCTGATTTTGCTGCAATTCATCATTATGTCAAAGATATAGAAAGATAAACCGAGATAGGTAAGTGCGTCGCTATCTCTTCTGACAGCTAGTTCACGCTTAAACCAATTAGATCGGTAAGTGTGGACTCTTAGATGATTTGGGACAGCGGAAGCGCTCTAAATCAAGTGGGCAGTCAAAGGAAATTAACATTGGCCTGGATTTTTAGCCACTCGAGCATAAGGGGATATGAGGCGATGGAGGATCTGGCCAGGCGAAATTCATCATGGCCATTCGTTGGCATTACCAAATCGCAAATTAAAAAATACATCAATGAATGAATACATAACCAGTCCAGATAATGGTGGCAAAAGTCACCGGGACACAGTGGTCCGAATTTAGTTGAAAACGGAACTAATTTTTTTTTTCATTAAATCGACTCTTGAACAATTGTAGATTATGGAAAAAAATGTAAAAAAAAATAGGTTCTTTAGAATTACTTTTTAGAGAGGACAGATGAAATTATTTAAAATTAATCGGTTTCTATTAATACTTTTTAATAATTCATCATAGTCTAAAATAATGCTATTTTGTTATGCAAAACCGTATTACGTATACATATATCACACCAAAAATGTATGTATAATAGTTGAGGTGGTTATTCACTCTCTGTATCAGTTACCACGTCTGAAAATGATGTATCTGATTCCCTTTCGGAATCTTCCATCCTCCGTTACATATGATGATGGATCTTTCGATTTGATCTCAGGTTCCTTTAATAAGCTAATAACGTCAGCATTAAGGGTCGATAATCTTCGTTTTGGTAATTGCCTTAGTGGTGCAATTAAGGGATCGGACGAATTTAAAAGTTCAACAAATCTTAATTTGTAGATACTCGAGACAACTTTCTCGTATGAAATTCTCTAAATTTTTTCAAGTCTTTGTTACGTGATTCCTGGACCTCTTCAGAGAGCTGGCCAATAGCTATCAATCCAGATCTAATTATTGCTGATCCGTGAAGTAAAACCTTATGCACAGAGGCAGGCATGTAAAACCAAGGATATTTTGCCACAAATAATCTGACTGTTTGTACTGCATATTCATTGAATGCCTCATGATTCACTTCATAGCCAGAACACAGCACAGATAGCACAACACCTAATCTTCTAATTATTTCCTCATCTACATCAGTTAACGAACTAGAAATAGCAGGATCTTTAAAAAATCGTCTGGCGGTATTACCGTCGTTTGAAGTACTACTTCCACCACTTTTGGGAAAATCTACCAGCAATCCCATTTTTTCTCTTAACTTTCCTTTTTCTTTCTTCCACAAGAGTTTTATTTTCTTTTCGAACTTGTCATTTTTTAACGTCAAGCCTATAAGATACATGCAGAAGACATTCGAATAAGCGAATCCAAGCATGGAGAGAAGATATTCCAAATTGAAATGCCTCCTCGTTAACTTCTCTTTCCAACGCTCTATCTATGTCATTCATCTGGATGGGTATTGTTTTGCACACGTAGCTGAAGGCGTGTCTGTAAGAGCATTGCAAATCAGTTCCGCTTATAGCAGATTTTGGACCACTGTACGGGAGAGAGATAGGCGATAGAGTTTCTAAAGGAAGAGAGACTTAAATTTACAAAAGATCTACTGAATAAAGATAGGAAGATTGTCAAAATTATAGGAGAGCTGCTGACTACTTGCATATTCTGCCATGACGAGGAAGCAACACTAGCCATGTGCTGTGCCGTTGTGACGGCCTGGCAAGGACTAAGTTTCCAGTACAGGGGGTGGAGTACCCCACAGCTAACAGCTACACAAAGAAACCGCTCTTAAGGATGATAGACCTAACTAAGACGACAAATTTAGAGACCGTCTTCTTCTTTCTTGGAAAAAGGGGATCAGAATAGAGCAGAAAACGTCACGGTGAAGCAGGTCCGTAGGCCACCCCAACCCTAATCTAATCAAAACGGGCATTATATTCAATTCATGTATATATTACCTTTATTCTACCCGAATGTGTTAAGGTGTACATCCGAATACAATGTACATACAGATAAATGAATTTTGATCACTCTTTTTTATCACTGGTCATTCTTTTTGCTTCACTCCACGTTAGTCCACTTCTTCTTATTCTCCGCAGACTTATTTTGGTAGTCTGTTCTCACCTATCCTCGTAACATGTCCAAATCACTTTAGCTGTTGGCTTTTCAATCAATTGGTGTATTGATATTTATTATGGTATACTAATGGGAACTCACTAATTTTATCTTGCGAAGTTACGAAGACTGAATATACACAATTTTCAGTACAAAAACTGCTATTTGACAAATTTGAAACCATTTACTGAGAAGCACATTTGCATGTTTTTAGTTTTTAAGTTTTTTGAGTTATTTGGCCGAATGATGAATTTTGAACCTGCACACTGTTATTCTTGATCTACTGCGCTTCGATGCCCCTTCTAAAATTGTTGATTCGAAGCGGAATGGGATTCAAAAGCAATATTTTCTTTCTTCAAATCTTGACTAAAGTCCATAATTATTATATTGGAGAATGGGAGTTGATTTAGTACATGGTGTTTAAAACTTTAAGGACGAAAAATACAAATGTATTTTATTGAAACTAATTATCGAAAAGTGTTAAAATTTGTCTTGTTTAACCTATCTGATTTTATTTCTAATTCTGATGCAAGCTTCCTAATTTATACTTCTTTTTAAAAACTTTAGTCTTAGATTTTAATAGTAATATAAATTATTATTTCACATTAATGCAAAAAAAAATGTAATAATTAAATCAACATATTCGCCAGCACTAGTTGCTATTATAGATATTTGCAGCTGCACATAAGAACCCCAAGTCATTTAAATGAAAATAGGAAAGGTTATTCTTTTAGAAGAGCAATCGGTGCTGTCGACTGGGGTTGGTCGGGCTTGACTGCGAAATATGACGGGATGGGCCGGGCCAAATTAACAAAGAGTCGGGCCGGGCCGGCTCTAGATAATTGTCAAAATGTGCACTTCTAGTATACATTGGCCAAATCAAACAATATTCAAAAGAAAAAATAAAAGAACACAAACACACTAATAATATCACAGCCTTCAAGAAATATAGTTTGAATATCAGCCACCAATTTAACTTTAACAACACAAAAGTTCTTAATGAAGAAATTAATTACAAAGTTAGATGTTTACTAGAAATGATTCAAATTCGAAGACAAAAAATACAGTCAGTGGTAGATTAGATTAGATTAGATTAGATTAGATTAGGATTGGGGTGGCCTAATCGACTGTTCACCCGACCTTTTCAGATCTATTGTGATCCCTTTTTTCCTAGAGACGCTCTCTAATTTTGCCGCTCTTAATTAGGCTATCATCTTTGAGAGCGGCTTCTTTAAATAGCTACTAGCTGTGGGGTTCTCCTCCACCCATTACTAGAAACCTGTCCTCGCCTAGGCCTTCACATTGCACAGGCACATGAACTGGTGGTTTCTTCCTCCTTCTTTGGCAGTATCTGCAGGTTACATCATGCTGCAGGCCTATGTATACATATGCCTATTCAGTCTACAGTGGCCAGTCAGGCAGACCTACAATCATTTTGACAGTTCTTCCTGTCTTTATTCAGTAATCTCTTGTGAGTTCAGCCTCTGCTCCTTTAGAACTTTTCTTTTGCCTGCCATTTGTCCCCGGTGATGTGGTTTGCCACCACACTCTGCGACTGATTGTATATCCATTCATTGATGGATTGTTTTAATTTGCGATTTGGGTAGTGCCGAAAGGCCCACATACGAATGGCCTTGACGAACCTCGCCTGCACAGGTAAAAATACGGAGTTGAATCTAACACCGTTTTAACTCTTTTTCGTGTTCCCCTCGCGACCATCCGTTCAAGGAGCCTCCATTTCGGAGTTAAATGTTTTGCTACTAAACGGATGGGAATACAGAGATAATTTTGCTTTTCATAGGGGAAAAAACATCTTTAACCGAGGCAACCAACTCCGTTAAGGACCAATTTGTCTCTCTTATGCAGTTTTACTATTTTGCAATAAATGTAAAAGTTTCCGAAATGGAGAAATTTTAACTCCTACTGCTGTTATTAAAATGAATAACGGATGTTGTTTCTCCCATATGTATGCAATACTACTATCGTTTAGATAAATTATCTCGTTGCTAATGCAAGTAACTCCACTTGGAATAATTACATCCGCAATAAAACAAACGTTAACTCCGTTTCGGAATGTATTTCATCCTTTACACATGAATTTATTTCCGTTAAGAAGGTACCTGCCACAGAGAGAGAAGAGAATATCTCTCTAGTGAGAAGGTTTAGCTCTATTTTTATGTTACCTAGCTCCATAGTAGCTAAGTTTAACATCATATTGGAGTTAATCAATGAGGGCTATTCTATGTGGACAGAAGCACCCTTGCTCAGTGCATTTATTCTATTATTTATCATTAAAAATGCATCAAAAATGTCGTCGAACCTCAAGTTCTTGAATTATTTTTATATATTCCTAATGATTACTAGGATAGACACTCTAAGCAAGTCCTCTTCTGCGGTCACAGAGCAGCCGTCATTGGAATTGCTTTAATTTATCCATAATATAGTCGCTTCTTCGAGTTTGGTACCGACCGTGGGTTGAAGGCACGACACAGTTGAAACACCACGGATTCAGCTAAGATAAACGTGCTTTTATTCAGGAGCTAACACCTAGAATGTAGTGGGGGCCAAAAATTGGTACATCGTAGATTGAAAATTAAATAAGGATGCACAAGTTTCTTACCTGCTTTATCTACATCTGCCCTGGTGATGTTTGCTCCCATAACTCTTGCCCATCTTTTACGGTTTTCGTACTTTACTCTGATGTGTATTTTATAAATTTCAGGTACAGTGCATTCTGCCATATCCTTCTCCATTCCCGAACTATTGCAAAGTGACTACGTCCAGACTTGTTGCACATGCGCTGCACTAATATCGCTTTAATAAATGCGCACGCCCTATGCAAACTCGCAATTTTAAAAATGTTTAGGGAAACAGTTACGATTTGGAGAACAAATGTTCCCAATCGGAGGTATCTTTTCCCTTTTTGGAGTTGAGGTATTAGAAATAGAAACATCTGTCAAGTAAACAAATTATCACCTCCGTGAAGGAGAAAATATAATGCAATGTTAGGGATATTTGTTCACATTTAGGAGTTAAATACGGTAGTGTAGATGCGGAGAGAAAACGGAGATTATTTCTTCCTTGAAAATCGTGTTAGAAAGCGGAGTAAATTAAATCTCTCCGTTTTGGTTGAAATTTTGTATAAAAGCGAGGAAATACTTTCTGTTTTCAGCTATGGCAACTCCTTTCTGGAACAAAATATTTCCAAAACGGAGACTCCCTATTTCACTCCGTCAAATTTTTACCTGTGTGGCCAGCTCGTCCGCCGCCTCATTTCCTCTCACGCCCGAGTGGCTAGGGACCCAGGCTAGGGTTACTTTCCTTTGGGTACCCACCTCATTTAGGGCGCTTACACAATCCCAAATCAGCTTAGAGTCCACGCTTGAGGAGCTAATCGCTTTAAGTGTGGACTGACTGTCAGAGAAGATAGCGACGCTTTTACCCGGTTCGGTACATCTTTCTATCTCTCGGACACAGTGATGAATTGCAGCAACCTCAGCTTGGAACACAATCGTATCTTTGCTGAAGCTTACCGAAGGAGCCTTTTTAGGCTTCTTAGTGTATATTCCCGCTCCAACGCCGTAATCCGTTTTAGAGCCGTCAGTAAACCAGTTTGAGTCCGCTCTTACCGGGGCACCTGCCTCCCAGTCCTTCTTATCTGGTATTATAACCTGATATTTCCTATCTAGGTTAGGGGTTTGAACCATGGCATCACATGGCATTCCTAAAAGAGGTGCCTCCTTGAGTTCGTCTAGCAGTTTTTTATAGTCAACCCCGTGCGATTTACTTATCGGTACTTGACTATGTAAGAGTCTGTGTACTGTGGACCTTGCGGCTCCTTGTACAAAAATATGTATTGGTGGGAGGTTTAGAATTACTTCAATCGCGGCGGTAGGGGTCGATCTCAACGCCCCCGTGGCGCACAGGCACGCCAACCTCTGCACGCCACCCAACGCTTTGGCCGCCCCCGTCAGGGGTAGAACCGAAAGTCAACATTTATAAAAGGTTTATTATGTTATTCTAAATTACTGGTAAACTAGTTAATGAAACAAATTTATTTATAAATTTATGTTGTAAGATTAATCCTCAATGTGCTTTTTCGTTGCAGCATAATAGTATTCCTTCGCCTTATTTGAAGACATAAACAATTTCTATTAACGTATTATTATATCAAAAAATATCACGTCTATTTTCCCACGAATTTACTCGGAAACCATTCCAGGTGGTGAGAAGTTGTAATAAAATCTGATGGAATTAAGACGACCTTTTATGCCTGAGCACATGCAATGGTTTCATTTAAAATAACAAAGTTCATGACGACTTCCACTTAACGGGGAGTGTAAGAAGTTTGAAAATATTTTAGAAAAAAAAACTATACAATTATTACAAACCCCACGCTTAGAAACTACAAGAGTTAAGTCGAGAAAACTTATAACTGTCTAGTTCCGTAGGAAATCCTGTGTATATTGTATTTTTCCGAATAAATACTCCCCAAAAATAGAATTGGGTTACGTTATTCCCATTTCTTTCTCCGGAAAATTAATTCTATCACGGTTCCTACAAGGGCGTTGATTAGTTCATCCATTCTGCGTAGTAAGTAATAGATGTATGGCAATTGTTGGTCATCGGAACATTTAACAGATTGCCGGGCACTCTAACGGAAGTACGGGATGTAATCGCTCGCATAATTCGTAGGTTATTTTTCCCTCAACGCACACACCAATTTTCCGTCTTTTACTTTCCTAATCGGCGAACGATTTATTAAACATTACAATTCTGCAAAGTAAGTACGGTGTTCTATAAGGCTCTATATTGGGTCCCACCTTATTTTTGTTTTTTTTCTAAGTATTATAAGGATATGGATAACGATATTCATATCAACTGAGCGATCCTGTGAAGCTATTCCTTCATGCAAGATGGCTATTCAGTTTCATGCCTTCTGTAAATATGTTAGTGGTTTTATTTCTTTTTTTGTGACCCTCTGTTTGGAATGGTGAGAATGTTGTGAATAGTTTTTGCACAAGGTATCAACCTTTAATAATTTCAGGCCTTTATATTAAAATAGGAATATTCAACGCGTGTTTTCACGGGTTAAATGTGGCTTTCTTCTACACTGAACTAAAAATGGGTCCTGAAACAATGGAAGAAGTCATTGTTCATATGAAATAATGAATTAAAATTGTTGTAACGAACGCCAGTTATTTGATTTAACTGAATGACCCCGAGTTATCAATTTTATGTATGAACTCCAACCATGGCAGGGACTCATGGTCCACTGTGGAGGAATCACTATACAAGCCGAAAGCGGAACAGAAATATGAGTTTCTGCATACCAAGCGTCTTTAACATTCCTCCAAGAGTAAATTCACTTTAATCAGTATTGTGTCTGAAGTATTATTCTCTGTTGCTCCATAAGTGATTAGAGTTTAGATACACGCCCTCTAGGAGCCATACGCCAAACTCTCACTGCGGCGTAAATCGGTAATTCAATCACTGCCGTTCGTTCTTGTAATAAATTGCAAACCATTGAACTAATGAAGAAAGTATCATTTAATACTTCATTGTGTTCATATCGTGAATAATTCTATGAAATTATATGTAAAAATAACAATATATTGTTGTGATACATACGTAGTATGAAATAGCAACCATAGTAGATGTAGTTATTATCTTATGTACACACCTGTTTGTAAATCCGGTATATATTGAGTGTTAATCAATTGTCACCGTAGTCCTGGTAATTAGATTTATAATTTTATCGTCTGGTAACTGTATGATTTCAATATAAAGTTGTTAGTTTTTGTCACTACTTCAAAAGCGTAAAGACTAAATGTAGTTCATATTAAATAAATGAGTTGGGGTTCATGAAGACGAAGTGGTTGTTGACAAAACCTTCCTTGAAAAACCGTTTTATTTTCTTATCAAGTAAAATTCAATTAAATCATATTTTTGTAATATATCTGACATCGAAGAGGATTTTGTTTGTAAGCCGATGTATCTACCATCGGCCCAAAAATATATAGAGGGAACGTCAAGATTTTTCAACATTAGAAGAAATTAACATACCTTGGTACCTTTTTTCGTGTGGAATCATACATGTGTCTGCTGTTGTGAGTATAATGATACACTTTGGATGCTTTGAAAGAGTTTTTTTTCTGGATTTCCTGATACCGGTGTGGATTCTTTCCTGTAACCATTTTGGTTTGTCACTGCGAAGAAGCACCATTCTGAAGTATTTTAGGGTGTATGCAAACTGATATGTTGGAGGTATTTTGTACAAGTAATGTATGTATGTATGTATGTAATAGAAGGATGGTGTTACACTGCGACCTAAAAGATCTATTGTGTCCCCTATACTTGCTGTTTTACAGCTGGCCTTCCAATCCTATTCCTTTTAGAAAGTGTAGGATGTCAGAGGGCCCCAGTCTAAGTAAGTCTCCCTCTTCGATTTCACATGCACCCAGGTACAATGCCCTCGGGTTGCACAGTGCTACGCAGTTTGAGAGGAGGTGGATGGATGTTTCATCCTGTTCCCCACAAAATCTGCATTCAGGATCTTTTTCCAATCCAAGCTTACTCAGGTGTCCTTTCAGTCTACAATGGCCTGAAAGTATTCCTGTTAATATGCGAACATTGTTCTTACTCAGGTTGATGCATTCTGTAAACCTCTTCTGGTTATAAGTTCCCAGAAGAATTTTACTTTGCCTCATTCCCTGGAGATTTTCCCAGTAACTGGATTTTCTCTGCTCCATTTCCATTTGTAGTTTCTTCAGTATTGTATTGCTACTTAACCCGCAAAAGCGTTCAGGCCCTACGAAAGGCATTCCAGCCCCTTTTTTTGCGAGGTTATCCGTTATTTCGTTTCCTTCCACTCCTGTGTGACCCGGAACCCACAGGAGGGTTACTTTATTTCTTTTGCCTAGCTCATTTAGTTTCCCTAGGCATTCCCAGACCATCTTGGAGCTGATTTCATATGAGTTCAGCGCCTTGATGGCTGCTTGACGATGATAATCTCCTGCTTCCGATAGTTCCTATCCATAATGAACTGAACACATCTTCCAATAGCGTGTATTTCCGCCTGAAATATACTTGTGTATTTTCTCCCAAGCTTTCGAAATATGTAGTTCTAGGCCCATATATTCCTATTCCAGTTCCTTCTGCCGTTTTGGAGCCATCAGTGTACCATTTGATGGCATTTCTATTCAAGTTCAAGATGGTGTTATGATCCCACTCGCTCCTGTTACTTAGCTTTATGGTGAATTTTTTCACAAAGCTAGATTTTTTTAACATATCATCCCGGGGCATATCCCAGGTTTGATCACCGTCAGGAGATTAGGATTAGGGAGATTAGGCCTATGCCTAATCATTCCTTCCTTGACCATTCTTAGTGCGGTTCTTTTCGCCACACCCTCTACTACTATGTGGAGGGGACAAGTAATGTAATGTATGTGTAAATTTTTGTGTAAATTTATATTTAACATTTCGAAAACTTTGAGGTTACTCTTTATATTTGTAAATGACAGTTGAAATTGAATTTTTAATATGTATAGGTTGGTAGACATGGTTGGTGGATAGCGGGAGATTTAAAAATTATTTTGAGAATTTAAGAATCCAAAATATACTGGATTGAAGTTATTGACTTAGAAGACATAACATGTACAGCTAACTCGGCAACTTACCCACTGCTGGTATAAAAATATAAATATTAATTATAAAAATCATAGTAATATATTTGTTCATATTCATGTTATTTACAAAATTATTTCTTAAACATATGAAAATATAGTTACTATAACAAATATTGTCCATCATGGATTAATGCACAATGATTTGTTATAATGATGCAAACTAATTTATTTCATTAATGAATCTTGTTATTACTTAATCAAAGATTGTAAATAATATTTTATTATAACAATGACACATTTCGTTCTGTTGATGAAAATTCACTTAATGACTACATTATTGATATCACCTCGGGTATTTGTCCCAGTGCAGTCGCATTGAAATTAAATATTATTATAAATTTATTACCAGTAAACCTCGGATTAATTTCAAAAACTTCTAGAGTATTACTTGGTTACTGAGCTAATCTGCAACTAAAATGAATTAAGGGTTGATTATTATTATTATCATTACTTAATCTTAAAACAATTAAATGCTTAATTTATATTATTACTTGCGCAACACGTTTAAAGCCGTCGACTGAAATAAACTGCAAAAAAAAATCGTGTCACCATCGGAATGAAGTTGGTAATAATAGCACGTTTACCTTTTCGAAATATGGAACTCTATTTTTTTTTTTTTTAGTCCATTGGACGACCCATTCTCTATGACTCTTGACCAGAAATTTACGCCCAAATCGATTACGCAGCAGTCTTTTTTTGGCCGATGCGACCCTATCGGTGCATATTGGATGTCACGGTACGTTAGTTACGAAAAATGCAATTTATCAAACGGCACGATCGAAATTTCCGAATTAAAAATGGTAATGGAGACTGGTGGAGAGGTGAACACGTGCATAATGGCATTTGGGGATAGAATTTCCGACTCTTTCGGCGCAAAAAATGTAAATAGAAATAATTCGACCGTCAATTTAGACGGGTGTTATTGAATTTATGCCGAAAATCGGAATTTAGTTCTAAAATTAATGTGTATTGCAACGGAATCAAATAGCTACTTTATTTCTGAACATAATTTAACTGTATAGGGCTTTTTTTATTCCATTCTGCCAACTACATACTTTCGTAACAATTGCAAATACAAATATACAGGCTGATCCAAGTTAAGTGGTCAATATTGCTATCTCTGTTAATATTGATGCTACTATGTTGGTTAAATCGGCAATCTAGTAGTATTTTTCATGTTGATTAACGTACATTCAATAGAAAAACAATTGACTTGCGCGTTTGCTGGATAGCTGTCAAACCACTAGCAATTAAAAATGTAATTATATATATCAAAATTAGTGTATAAAATTATATGGGTATTGCGATCTTTTAATAAAACTATTTTTTAGTGACCTCAGCATTTTGTCATTTATTAATGACTTCTTTAGGAGGTAATCTATAATATTATAACATGATGTGAAACAATAATACTGAAAATAATCATTAATACTTACAATTTGAGTATAATAATTAAAATTACTATAATTTGGGAATGTTGAATAGTTAAAAAAAAAAACATTCTTCTCGCTAAGATAAAGTTACTATACAGGATGATTCTCAATATATGCGACAAACTTTAAGCGCTGATTCCTGGGGTTATTTTGATCATAAAAGTTCATAAGAACATATGTCCAAAATCGCTTATTTCTAAAGTTGCACAATGTTTAATAGTAAGTTAACATGATTAATGTTTCTATTATAAATTAACAAAATAATTCGTAAAACAACATTAACTTATACTAATTGTTGAAAATGACCGCCCCCAACTGCAATACAAGCTTCTATCCTCCGTCGTATTGACTGGCGAGTTCGTTCTAAAATACCAGAGGTATTTCGAATTGTTTGAAAAGCTGCGATAGTACGATTTCTCTGTTCTTCGACATTTTCAATGGGAGTCGTATAAACTAATGATTTAAGGTGACCCCAGCGAAAAAAATCCAAAGAATTTAAGTCTGGAGACCGAGGAGGCCACGGTTGTGGACCTCCCCGTCCTATCCACTGATCTGGATACGTATTGTTCAAAAATTCGCGAGCAACTAAACTAAAATGCGCTGGAGCACCGTCATGCATAAAATACATTTGCAATCTTAATTGCAACGGAACTTCTTCTAGCAGTAGTGATAGCTCCTCTTCAAGAAAATTGCGGTATACCTCGCCATTTAACCGCATCCGTAAAAAATGTGGACCTATCAAGTGATCTCCAACAATTCCGGCCCACACATTGACAGAGAATTGATGTTGATGAAGGGCATTCACTAGTTCGTGCGGATTTTCTTCGGCCCATATGTGATTATTATGAAAATTAATAATCGCGTTTCTAGAGAAAGTAGCCTCGTCGGTGAAGAATATTTGAGCCAAATAGTCAAGATTTTGTGCGATTTTGTGTTGCATCCATTGACAAGGAGCCACCCTTTGCGGAAAATCTGCCGGCAAAAGTGCCTGCACCCGTTGACTGTGATATGGATACAACAGTTGATCTCTCAATATTCTCCAAACTGTGGCCTGACTAATGTTTAAAGCAAACGCAATTTTTCTGGTGCTTGTAGTAGGATGTTCCTCAATTTCATTTAGTACCATTTCTTCAACTTGTGGAGTTTTCACTGTAGATGGGTGCCCGTTATCAGTCATCTGTTTCTTAAAATTTCCCGTTTCACTAATACGTTGGTGAAGACGGACAAATATTGAATGATGCGGGATGATACGGTTCGGGTATCGTTCTTCATAAAGACGTCTAGCAGCACGCGAATTTCCATTGGCAAGACCGTAAACGAAATGCATATCACACATCTCAGCATTCGTGTAATTCATTTTAGAAAACAGAAACTGGCAATAAACTGAATGAATACTCTGACAACTATTGACAAATATTGAAATGACAAATAAACGATTTCCTCTCAACTTAATAGTTTTTGTCAATGTAACAACCTTGACAATCACGACAAGAAATGTAGATATAATATCAGTATGGTCTAATCTAAAACTGGTATCTTGTCTTTAGTTTCAGTAAAGATTGTTCTAATGGTTGTTATTGCAATTCTTTAAAACGTTTAATTACGTTATTAGTTAAACTTTATATGAAAGGCTGTTTGTAATATTTAAAAGTGGTAGTTATATCAGTATTTGTATGTTCATGCAAAGAATTTGGATGAAAGAAATAATTCAGAAAGAATTGGGGTAGCCATTAATAGAAAAACAAAATTAAATAACTTTTTTAAATTATCGCTAAGAAATCTTATGTCACTGCTCTGTGTAACTCTGTTTTTCATACCGATAACAGTATTTATTTTTGATTCATAGGGTGATTAGAATAAAAGTTAATGAATCTACCAGAAGATGTAGGTTTTTGATACCAATCGAATTTAATTTATTTTCTAATCTTCTAAGTTTGATATCTAGAGAAGGTACATAACAATCATTTTCCTATTCAGCAGTGAATTGAAAATGATTATTCTAAGAATTAAATATATTTAAAGTGATATCTACCACATAATTAGGTATGGAGCAAATAATGTCATCAACATATTTAAAAATAAATGGAATTTTGAACGATAATTACATTATCTGATAAGTAATCCATAACAATCTTTGCTAAAATTGGATTACTTGGAGAACTCGTTGGTGTACCTAAAATTTATAAACAATATTTATTCATCAAAGAAAAATAACAATTATTGCAAACAAATCGAAATAATAATATAAAACCATCTTTGGGAAATTGTGATGTGTGGGTCGATTAAAGGCCATTTTTGTTTCAAAATATCAATTACTAGGAATAGGAATATTTGTAAATAATGAAACAATATCAAGAAATTTCAACCTAAAATTTTTGGGTATAACCATACCTTTAATAGTACTAACAAATGTGAAAGTATTTTTAATATTGTAGGAAGTGTTACCAGAGAAGATCAAAGAAAGTATGTTTGACAAAGTTTTCTAAAAATATGTAGTACAATTAATCGAGCTCATAATGGGATGCATCGGTATTTACTTTTGGTAAACAATATAATTTAGATGGTACTGATTTATATGTAGCAATACGTTTAGCATCATTATCACTAATTTCTTTTTATGCTTTTATTTTTTTTTATAAATTCATTGTGTCTTCTCTGTATACCTGAAGTTGGATCTCTGCCTAAAATCTTATAAGTATTTGTATCATTTAATAACAACTCTGTTTTTGCTACATTAGTCATTTTTATTCATTGCTACAGTACATCTATTTTTGTTTGTTTGAAAAATATATTAATTTGAATGGTCCTTTAAATACTTTTTTTTTTTTTTTTTGTATTTGGAAGAACTTTAGATTTTGATAAATGACTTGTGACACTATTAGTTATTCTTGCTCTTATTAAATTTATATTTGTTTCTGGTAGATAAGTTCCTGGCCGTATGATACACACTGTCTTTTGGGCTGAAAAATCTTAATTTTGAATTAAAAATAGAAAAAAAAAAAAATTGACACTAGGAAACTGACAATACAAGTTGGCACACATGTTACCTATCCTTAGTATTTTACATTTCCGGGAATAACTCTTTTTCTGTAATTTTTTTTCTAGTTTAATATCTATTTATCAATAATAAGTGCAATGAGGACACCAGTTCATTTTAGCAAGGTTGAACAGTAGATTAATGACGATTTATTACATATCTGATATGTGGAATCTAGTGTAGCCAACCTTTTGTGACGTTTTTGCCTGCTTAGAAAGTACTGTAAAGTGAGTGTTTCTGGACGGAGGTGCAAAATTTGTTTTTTCTGACTTGGACTAAGTTCATTCAATAAATTTATGCAAGAGGTTTTTGATTATATTGTTAAACATTCAAACCAAGTTTAAGTAATCTTAGAAATCTTTGCTTCATTGTAATATACGAAATATTGGAGTAGTGTTTTATTCGTCAATATCGAATTCGACTAGTAAATATAACTTTAATATGTAGTTAATAAAATGCGAATTCCAACTGGGTTCTATCGTCATTATAATCATTAACAGTTATCTTTTTTTTAACTCCTTTGACAAAAATTTCCTAAAATCAATGCTATCATACTGCTATGGTATGGCACCCCGGGTTTCGGAAATTTAAATTTGTGTTTTTATTCATTCCGAATTAGCCTTATTAGAGCAAAGATAGAGCTTCCACTATTCTAATATATTATTTTCACAAGATTTTGTTAATAGCATTGTTTAATGAATTTAAGTATTTAATTGTTCAGTTGTGTATATTAATTTCATTCATTTGTACTTATTGCGTTCGTCAGTATTGTATATTTTGTTCATTGTTATATTCGAGGAATTTTCTTTGCTATTCGTGCGACTTTGTAGCACGCAGATGTTATTTTTATATGTATGCGAGTTTGGGCCTCTTTAGGGCAGTTCCGAGGTTGATGTCGCGTATGTAAGTACTTGTATTATATTTGCTTGGTTACCGATTTGGTAATTTCAATTTTTATATTAAATTTTTGATCGCTTAATTTGAATTTAGAACATTAATCGAGGAACTCCTATTAAATAATAATTGATATTATATTATTGTGCACATATTAGGTATAAGATCCGTTATTATAATTTGTTCTAGAGAATTTTGTTTTTTGTTTAAAGAGTTAAATTTTTCTGTTTCTAGTTTTCTTTGTTAATCACCTCGTGTAAGGTGAAAAGAAGCATTGTGCTTGTAATGTAAATTCAATTGTGTAAATTTAATTTTTGTTGGTTTAAAATTTGAAACCACGTGGATTTTGTGTGAAATAGAAATTTCTTCTAGAACAAATCTACCATTTTGTTTGTTAGAGGATTTTGAATTGTCCTCTCGTAGTTGTTAGATTCATGCAGGTTTTGATTTCGGCCAGGACTTTCAGTCTAAGGTTTTTATTTTGCCTGTTAATTGTAATTAAATGTTTTTTTTTTAAATAATAAATTTTGATTACTTTCACCCACATTGTACTTTTCATGATTAGATTAGTAAACCTGAGTTCAGATAATCTTTTGCGCCCTAAATTTTTATCCGCTGAGCTAGTAAATTTAATTTTTCATTTTTATTTTCACTTTGTTTTTTTTTTTATGCTGGTACCATCAGTACACAGCAATACGTTCACTAACACTGCAGGAGACTCCATAACCTCTGTATTATTTTTTAAGATGCGAATGGACTATAGGTGAAAAGTAGAAAAAGAAAAACGCTATGTTAGTATTATCATTACTATTATTTATACAATAGAATAGTATGGTCGTTAAGAGATTTATCTTCTCCAACTCTTTTCAGTATTAGGCATTCATGGTTTTTCATATCTACCGACAATAAGAGGTAAAAAACACTTATCGTGAAAACACACTATAAATATAAACGGATGGTTTGCGCAGAAAGAATATCTATTATAAGAAGGACTTATGGATAACGCAAGTTTGGTAGTAGCTGTGCCAAGATCTGGACGATCATTCTGGACGAGATTCCCTTGTTCACCAGTTTCGAAAAAGACCTTCTGCAACACCTTACTCACTTTAATTCCTTGTACGTCGGTCATATTTTCGAAATTCGCCTGGTCCGTAAACATATCTTTCAATTCCAACGCCTGTAGAACCTCTTCCCAATCAATATCGCCTTCTAATTTCATTTTCGGCATGGTGATCACAACGCTAGCGTTGCTCAAATCGTCGTGTAATTCGGCCAGGTTCTTCCTAAATAGTTTGCTTTCGAGTTCCTTGAGTCCGACTCTGGCTCTCGGAAGGATCATCAGTAGACTTACGGCTGGATTCTTCAAGCGGATACAAACTACTTGGGCGTTTATATCCTCTCTGTCGGCGTATCTGAAGATGCTTTGCATCTTCACCATCGCACACTTAACCGTTTCCGTCCGGCTCACGAAAAATTCGTCGCGTGTATTCTTGTAAACTTCGAAACGCTGCATCCAATCTCCTTTGGCGTACACTCCACTCACCAGTACAATGTTTGACTCGTCAGTGCAAACGCCGGATTTCACGATGTGACGTATCTTAGCTTTCGAACTTTTCTCTAACCATGCGTTAATTTTCTTCTCAGGTTGATGTTTCTTCGCGAAAGATATCTGTAGTACGGTCGTATTGAATGCGTTGCTAATTCTATCGGAGTATTCCTTCTTCATTTGTATATCTTGGCCAACGACAATATTGCAGACATTACAGAACTTCATATCGGCCAATTTCTCGAACATCGAAAATAGCAATTTGCATTCCTCCGCGGAAGTTATGACATCTGTGGTATACAGAGTGCTCTTTAAGTGTTTAGCAGTGTTACCACCAGCGGCTTGGTACGCCATACTGAGTGCACAGAAAAGGCCGAATGGTGAGAAAAGTATATTACCTGGCTGGCGGCAGAGAATCGATGAAACGTCATTCGAGAAGTTTGCGATTGCCTTCGCTACAAAGTTTAAGGAATCACCCATTTTCATTGATGGTATGTCTCGGAGTCTTTCGTCGTAGTTGCATATTTAAACAAGAATTTCATGTTATTCGTCTTCAGAAGAGTCTCCTTATTGACCGCCCCGTATGTGTCAATCGGACGTTAGTCGTGTCAAAATATTTGTGACCATTTTGTGACAGTCTAAAATAATAACCTCGTAGGGTAGAAATGACAGTTGTCAGCAGTTTTAGGTTACTACGACCATTAATATATCTATGGATACGACTTTCATGAATAATTTTGTATTCGTCTTACACCTTTGTCGGTTGTTTAAAGTGAACAAACCGAAACAAATTAAAGAAACTAAATTTACGGAATCAACAACATTAAAGAACAAACAAAAATGAGTTTGATTGGTTCAATTTGATCACTTTAGCTGTATTCGTTTTCTATCTTTTGTTAGTTCACTTTAGTTAAAGTAGAGTACACCGAGTAAGGACAAGAGATGAATTATAGGGGCTCACATTTCTAAACCTAACTTCACACAAACAACAGCTTCCCAAAATGGCAGTTTGTTATTGTTTACTTTCGTATCTACACAAATTAGTTTACTCATCCGTTTAATCTACATGATTTACTTGTTTTATTTATTTATTTTACGTATTTTATTAGTTTCGAATTACCCCTGCAGTTTTAAAAACATTTAATGAATCATGATATTCTTATGTAAAAGGTAAGATCGGTGGTCAGTGGCCATAACATTTACATACTTTCTTATATATTATATTGTTAGGTGTAAGTGAATAACTCAAATAACCATGAAATAAGACACCAATGGATATCATGTTGTAGTGCCAGTCACTCTCGCAAGATAAATTGTAATGCTAACGATCGCAGTTTCTTGGAATTTACGAATGAATCTAATATATATGACACGACAAGAATTAAGAAAGTACATGAATAAGAAGAACTATTATCGTTGTGCAGAGATTCCTAGGTCACAATAAATCAATTTATTTGTTAGATACACATTTTAAGCTAGATTGCTATTTATCACAATAACTAACCTAATTCATTTTATGTTTACTTTTTAAAATAATGTGATTTTGGTTTGAACTGCATTATACTGGTATAAATTTTAATCGCACTTATTCACATTATAGAGAATTCGATATTATATAAGTCTACGTTTGAACTGTATCCACTTGTGCACCCCCGGATATTATTGTTGACAAACCAGTGCAGGGTCGGATGTCAGAAATGAAGTAGTCGAATAAAAAGGAACAATCTTTGTATCGCACAGAACGATATAGTCATTACTCTTGAATCCTCATTAAAAGTTATTGTGTATTCGTGTCAGAAATTTGAAAGTCCCTTCCACCGAAGCTGTTGCATTTTTATTAATTTATTTGAGAAAGAACCACAACATATTTATTCCTGGAAGAATATTTTACACTATAAAAACATGAACGAAGATTTATTTCACAAAAAGGAAAGAATATGATCATAATTATCGTAAAGCACTTGCAAATATATGTACCTATCACTTAATCAAACGTTATTTTACTGGAATCGTGTTCTTTATTACTATAAACTGTTCATAAATATTTGCAACAAAATCAGAATAAAAAACGCATAAATTTGTGTATTTTTTTAATCTATTTTTCTACTTCTTTTAAAATATAAATTATTCCACACGTTTGAAAATTCCCGGCAACAGTTTTATAAAATGGCAGCTGGGCTTGAAGGTCATTCAAAACGGATCACTCAAGAACAATGGATTTTTGCGAGTATGTTATATACTTTGGTTAAAGTGAAGAAACCGGAACAAACCAAAAAGTTAAAGTGTTTAGGTTAGTTACCCACTTGGTTCATTTGAACTGTTCAACTGGTCCAAATTTTTGGACGATTGCAACAGAGAGGTCGAATGAGGTAACTATCACTAAACATAAAAAAAATCCTACACATCGGCATTAACGGCTTCTATCGTTTGTTCTTGGCTTTCCATCATTCATATTCAGATCCTTGTGTCGCCACAGATTCGTTAAAAATTGGTTTCACAAGTGCAATACAGGTGCGTCTCACCCATTTAAATGAAACTTGGTAAGTTTATAGGCTGGTATAGAGTATGAATCAGCTGCCAAATCTCTCCTTTACGGGGGGGTGCAGCGTCCTATCGGCACCACTACCCTTCGCCATTTGCTTTAATATCTTCAAAATTAGAAGATATATCAAAAAAGTTAGGCTAGGTATTTAACTGTTTTACTAGTTCTAAAGGATAGCGGTAATACCTCTGTCGCAATTTGATCAGTTCTTACTCTCTTTTGTCTGCATCGTTTTGGCTTTTTGAAGCTACCACAATTACTAAGATTTGCACATACTCTTGTAAAAGTTTTGTGATCTGGTAAAAGTCTGTTTGGAAAGCGTTGATCCTATCGCACTGCTTCAGATGCATTACTACGAGATTCTCCATAAGTTACAATCACATTCAATTCTTCATTTGTGTGTAAAACCATACCTTCAAGGCAGACCAAATAAATGTTAGAATGAAACTAATTTTTGTGGTAACGCATGGTCACAAGAAAACGTATACAGGGTGATTCTCAATATATGCGACAAACTTTAAGCGTTGATTCCTGGAGTTATTTTGATCATAAAAGCTCATAAGAACATATGTCCAAAATCGCTTAGTTCTAAAGTTGTACAACGTTTAATAGTAAGTTAACATAGCTAATGTTTTTATTATAAATTAACAAAATAATTAGTAACACAAACTTATACTAACTGTTGAAAATGACCGCCCCCAACTGCAATACAACCTTCTATCGTCCGTCGTATTGACTGGCGAGTCCGTTCTAAAATACCAGTGGTATTTCTAATTGTTTGAAAAACTGCGATAATACGATTTCTCAGTTCATAGACATCTTCAATGGAAGTCGTATAAGCTAATGATTTAAGGTCACCCCAGAGAAAAAAAGTCCAAAGAATTTAAGTCTGGAGATATAGGAGGCCACGGTTGTGGACCTCCCCGTCCTATCCAATTGTCCAAAAACTCACGAGTAACTAAATTAAAATGCGCTGGAGCACCGTCATGCATAAAATACATTTGTAATCTTAATTGCAACGGAACTTCTTCCAGCAGTAGCCACTCCTCTTCAAGAAAATTGCAGTATACCTCGCCATTTAACCGCATCCGTAAAATATGTGGACCTATCAAGTGATCTCCAACAATTCCGGCCCACACATTGACAGAGCATTGGTGTTGATGACGGGCATTTACTAGTTTGTGCGGATTTTCTTCTGCCCATATGTGATTATTATGAAAATTAATAATCGTGTTTCTAGAGAAAGTAGTCCCGTCGGTGAAGAATATTTGAGCCAAATAGTCAGGATTTTGTGCGATTTTGTGTTGCGTCCATTGACAAAAAGCCACTCTTTGCGGAAAATCTGCCGGCAAAAGTGCCTGAACCCGTTGAATGTGATATGGATACAACAGTTGATCTTTCAATATTCTCCAAACTGTGGCGTGATTAATGTTTAAAGCAAACGCAATTTTTCTGGTGCTTGTAGTAGGATGTTCCTCAATTTCATTTAGTACCATTTCTTCAACTTGTGGAGTTCTGACTGTAGATGGGTGCCCGTTATCAATCGTCCGTTTTTTAAAATTTCCCGTTTCACTAATTAAGACGTTGCTGAAGACGGGCAAATATTGAATGATGCGGGATGATACGGTTCGGGTATCGTTCTTTATAAAGACGTCTAGCAGCACGCGAATTTCCATTGGCAAAACCGTAAACGAAATGCATATCACACATCTCAGCATCCGTGTAATTCATTTTAAAAAACAGAAACTGGCAATAAACTGGATGAATACTATTGACAAGTATTGAAATGGCAAATAAACAATTCCCTCTCAACACAATAGTTTTTGAAGAACCAACTGTGATATTATATCGTGTCAGTCATACTTCATACTTTACTATTAAACATTCAATAATTTTAAAACCAATCCGTTTTGGACATATACTCATATGAACTTTTATGATCAAAATAACCTCAGGAATCAGCTTTTAAAGTTTGACGCATATATTGAGAATCACCCTGTATATGCGTGCTAAATCATGATTGAGTTGACTCAATGCTAAAGGGAGCTCACCGACAGTGAAACTTTTGTAAATTTATGTGTCATCTGCAGATATCAGGATATTAGAATAGCGCACACATTTATGTAAAAACGCAGTGTATATCGAGAAAAGTAGTGGTCCCAATACCGACCCCTACGGAACTCCCTTTGTCAGCGTAAGAGCAGACGATTACCCACCTCGAAGTCTGTCACATAATACTATGTAACTTACTACTTGTTTTTTTGATGCATACAGTATGTTTAAATGCTTGTTTTTATTCCAAAAAATTATTTTAAAATATTATTGGAACCGTGAATCGAACAAAAAAAAATGTTTCATTTTGAGCGGAGTTATGTACGAAGCTTAAACTTTAATATCTCCCTCAAATTGAATATAACCATAACATATAACCTTAAAATAATTGTTTGTGACATTTGATGTCACTCTGATATTAACGAATTTACTGGAATTTTCTGATGACGAAGACGTTATTAATTGAACATTTTGGGCGTGTTAGAAGACCAAGAATTAATCGTAGGCGTCCTACTAATTTTGAAATTCGGGATGAACACGATTTCTTCGTGAGATACTGTTTATAGAAAGATACCGTAATGCGAATGCTTAACCGTATTACTAGTCGGTATAGCAAATCCTACAAATTTGTAAGTATGTTACACATACATCTGAATTCGGAGATCTCATTAATTTATTTTATAGAAACACAGACTTAAGACCAGAGGAAATGTTATTACCGATATCAACTCCTAGCAAAATCATTTAAAGAATATCCCACGTTATTGCATATTTAAGAAATAATCACATTGACTTCCCTTGGACTAATGATGAAATCCAAGAAGTAATTGAAGGCTAATATGAGATTGCTTCTTCTCTTAGAGTGATTGGCATAATCGACTACGCATGTTAAAATTCAATACCAGGTGTTTAGTACTAATATTTTTATACTAACAGTTAACGATATATTTTTTTATATTTTGCAGGGGGTGATAAAGCTGAGATATACAGAAATTTTCAAACAGTATGTGATCATAAGTTGAAAACTCGCAATATTGTTTGTCGGTGGCCTGGGTCAGCAACTCGACACACTATATTTTTAATAATTGCAATTTCTGTCATGAATTTCAACGAGACACTTTTAAAATGCTGTTAACACCAGTTGGTAGAATTTCTGTTTCTAATGTATAATAATAAACATTTAACACAGTAACAAAGTTTACTGATGACTCCTTAATAAAAGATACAAATATAATAAAAGACCTATTTTTTTTTCGCAGAATTATATTATTTATGTTATAAGTGATTCAAAATTTCAATAAATCATAAAACAGAACATTCACCCAAGGACGTCCATTGCTGCTTGTACCATACATCGTTCAAATCCATTTCGGCCAATTCAGGCCTCGAAATCCGACTTATCATGTCACGACAACAGTTCCTTTTTTTTCAATTAATTATCCGTGTCTTCTTCAGAACTTGAGGATTCGTTTGGATTAACAATTATTATTGGCTCGATGTCCATCTTCACTACTTTTTTCCCGTTCATACCAATTTTTTATTAAATTATTTGTGTGCCTCACAGTTCTCTCAGGTGTTGGGTGTGCAATGTTGTAGTGCTTCATTCCACATATTCAATACATTCTGATCACCATCCCTACCAATATTTTTATTATAAAATCCTTTTGCTGAGGCCCAGATCAATTCTATTGCATTAAATATACAAAGAAAGCGAAAAAACAGGCGAGAAACAACTAATAATAAACCAAATACACAAACTAACGACGTTATAGGTTAGATTTGATAACTGACAAGTGCCATGATAGAAACCGGAAACGATGCACTATTTTAAATATTGTACTTAAACAATGCAGTAATATGGCTATCTCTATCTGTCACATTCATGAAATTACTCCTTGTATCTTTTTCTGCGAGACAAACGGAAACTTTGCTTCTTTTTTTAATAGCAATACTTGAATAAAATAGTCAAATCAGAAGATTGTCTTTACTTGTATGACATATCAATGACGTTGGTTAAAGCACTAAATAGACTGATAATTGTAACATCAAGCATACTAGGTAAATGTTTCTAAAAAAATATGACAGTTATAATAAAGTTGTCAGATTCGAATCATAATTGTGTTTCATCTCGTAAGGTAAATACTTATATTGGTGCATACCAATGTTACATGGTGTCAGAAGTGCTAA
Source organism: Protaetia brevitarsis (assembly GCA_004143645.1). Classification (NCBI taxonomy): domain Eukaryota; kingdom Metazoa; phylum Arthropoda; class Insecta; order Coleoptera; family Scarabaeidae; genus Protaetia; species Protaetia brevitarsis. The sequence continues at coordinate 33,932 of RXPK01002139.1, forward strand.
CAAAGTAGTTAATTAGCCGAATTCGTAAATAGAGAGAGAGAAAATAAAAGGTGTATCAAACAAAATGACCGACAACGAGGATTCAGCTTCAAGTGGAGTGAACGGCATTAGACCACCGAAAGCTCTCATATTTACAAGCGATAATATGGCAGTTAACTGGAAAAAATGGCTGCAACAGTTTGAGTGGTTCGCTATTGCAACACAACTGACAAAAAAGTCAAAAGAAATTCAAGCAGCGACATTCATGAGCACAATCGGACCAGAAGTTATTACAATATTCAATAGTTTCAATCTTACTGAAGCAGAACAGAAGAATCTGGCAGTGATCAAGCATAAGTTCAGTAATTATTTTACTCCAAAGAAAAATGTGTCCTTTGAAAGATTAAACTTCTTTAAATTAAAGCAAAAAGAAGGGCAAAGCTTTGACGAGTTCCTTACGGAAATAAAAACTCAAGCCAAAACTTGTGAATTTGAAAATCTACATGATAGCTTACTAAAAGACAAAATAGTTTTTGGTACGATTTCAATAGAGGTTCAACAAAGGTTACTAACGGAAGAAGATTTAAACTTGGAAAAGGCTATACAAATATGTAGAGCTAGTGAACGTGCAACGAAGCAACTAAAAGAAGCTCAAATAGACAATTCTAATCAAATTAATGCCATTAAAAGTAAGTACAAAAATACTACAGAAGAATTTAATTGCAAAAGATGTGGTCAAAGGCATAAAAGAAGAAATTGTCCAGCCTTTAATAATTTATGCAAACAGTGCAATAGGAAGGGACATTTTAAAGAACAGTGTTGGAAGAAAAGATATACAAAAATAAATCAAAATAAATTCAAGAAAAACGCATCAAAGAACGTTCAAATCTTGGAAAAAGAAAATACAGACAGCTCTGAAACTGAAGGTGAGACTCTTTATGGACATTGCTTTGTAAAATATAAAAATAATGATGATGCCTGGTATGAAAATTTGAAGTATAAAGAAAAAACTTTCAGAGTCAAATTAGATACAGGTGCTGAGTGCAATGTCTTGCCACTTGCAGTAGTTCAAAAGTTGGGTGCTACAAATAAAATCTCTCCGTCAAAAACAAAGAACCTTATAAGCTTCACAAATGACAGCACAAAGGTTGTTGGAGAGGTAAACTTGCAATGTTTCACACGAGGTATGACAGTACCAATCACGTTTAAAGTAGTCGATGCAGATGTTTATAGTATACTAGGTAAAGAATCTTGCGAAAGTTTAAAATTTGTCAAAAGAGTACTAAATTTAAGCATGCATTCTGAAGATGAAATCTTTAAAGGATTAGGTTGTTTAAAAGACTACGAATATGACATTGATTTAATCGAAAACACCTCTTCCTTTACTACAGGATACAATGTGGTCTCCTTTACTGGTAATGTTGTGTTGGTAACTCGACTCATTAGTCTTTGAACTGGAGATCCCAATAATCCATTCCTAGGTATATTTCGGTAGTTGAGAAGCGCCATTTGTACATCTGATTTAATTGAAAACCCAAAATTTAATATAACACCAGCCCGAAAAATACCATATTCCATAAAAGAAACTGTTAAAAAGGAATTGGATTCCATGGTCAATTTGGGAGTTATAAAACAAATAAATGAACCAACACCAGTAGTAAGTCCTATGGTAATAGTAAGAAAAAACAAAAAAATCAGGATATGTATAGATCCAAGTGACGTGAACCGCAATATACTCAGGCGACATTATCCACTAAAAACCATAGAAGAAATTGTAACAAGAGTGAGTAAATCTAAATATTTTACGCTATTAGACTGCAAGCGAGGTTTCTGGCAATTGAAGGTAAGTGAAAGAACTCAAAAGTATTTAACGTTTTCAACCCCATGGGGAAGATATTGTTGCCTAAGACTGCCCTTTGGATTAGCTTCCACCCCGGAAGTCTTTCAAGAAATGATGAGTAGCTTACTACAAGGTATCAGTAATGTTGAATGCTCCATGGATGACATTCTTATCCATGCTGAGAGCAAAGCCAAATTACAGGAAATAACCAACCACGTAATGCAGAAATTAAAGGCTGCTGGGCTGAAATTAAATTATGAAAAGTGTGTGTTTCAAGTAGAAAGAATTAAATTCTTAGGGCATGTATTATCAAAGGATGGCCTGTGTGTTGATACTGATAAGGTCACAGCAATAAAGCAACTGCAAGAACCACAGAATAAGACTCAGCTTCAGAGACTACTAGGTATGGTAACATATCTTAACAAATTCATAAAGAATATGTCGGAATTGACTGAGCCGCTAAGAAAATTACTAAAAAAGGATGTAGCATGGTCGTGGGAATTCGAACAAGTACAAGCATTCGAAAAAATCAAGGAAGTATTGAGCAATCCCCAGTTCTGAAATTTTATGACGTAAATAAAGAAGTGAAAATTTCAGTAGATGCTAGCTCAACGTCTGTAGGAGCAGTACTACTTCAAGATGATCAACCCGTGGCGTATGCGACAAAAGCACTAACAGCAGCACAAAGAAATTATCCACAAATTGAGAAGGAGGCGTTTGGCATAAGATTCGCCTGTAAAAAGTTTCACGAATACATTTATGGAAAACGTCTACAGATTGAAACGGATCATAAACCGTTGGAAACTATTTTCAAAAAACCAATACAGTCTGCACCACCTCGACTACAACGTATCCTCTTTGATGTTATTCAGTATTCCCCAACAGTAACATACATAAAAGGCACGGATATCCCTATCGCTGATACGCTTAGCCGTGATTGTAAACACGATAATGCAGAGGACGTTGAAGAAGACCTGGAAATACAGATAGTATTAGCAATGTCGAAGTCCGCGTGAGAAGAATTTGTCGAAGCAACTACCCAAGATAATGACCTGCAAACATTACTGTTCTACATAAAACGTGGGTTTCCACTAAAGCAAAGTGAATTGCCGGAAGAAATCCGTGAATACTTTAATTTTGTGAAGAATTGTCCTACTACGATGGATGATTTTTAAGGGAGAAAGAATTGAGTTCCAAAGTCCCAAATCAACAAAATGCTGAAACAGATTCATTCAGGACATTTTGGCATTCAAAGTTGTTTGAAACGTGCGCGAGAACTTTTGTTTTGGAATCACATGACGCAGGACATTACTGACTATATTAAAAAGTGTAGTGTGTGTGAAACAACACAACGCTCAAATAACAAAGAACCTATTCAGACAAAGCCGATACCGACTTATCCTTGGCAAACTGTCGCAAGTGATTTGTTTTCACATAAAGGTAAAGACTATATTTGTATCATTGACAGTTATTCCGGGTTTGTTGATTTTAAGCCACTTAAATCACAAGCTACCAATGAAATCATATCGCATCTTAAAACTTGGTTCGCTTTATTCGGTATTCCCGAGACACTCGAAACTGACAATGGTCCCTGCTACAAATCCGTAGAGTTTAAAAAATTTGTTAAAGACTGGTCGTTCAATCACCGAACGTCAAGTCCTCATCATCCTCGTGGTAATGGCCTAGCTGAGAGAGGTGTACAAATCTCAAAAAACATTTTAAAAAAATGTTTACTAGATGAATCAGATGTACAAATGGCGCTTCTCAACTACCGAAATATACCTAGGAATGGATTATTGGGATCTCCAGTTCAAAGACTAATGAGTCGAGTTACCAAGACAACATTACCAGTAAAGGAGACCACATTGTATCCTGTAGTAAAGGAAGAGGTGTTTTCGGAATTGTCAAGATTACGAGATCAACAGAAGAAATACGCAGATCGTGGAAGCAAAGCTCCTGAAGAATTCAATACCGGTGATCCGTAAGGATCCAGGTATCACCAAGAAACTGGATCAGTGGCGAAGTAATCGAGGAGACCATTAATCCCAGATCAGTAATAGTGAAAACACAAAACGGCACAGTGTATCGAAGAAATTCCTCGATGTTACATAAAACCAAAGCCACAATACAAAATCCGATTACTGCAGTGCCAACAAATAATGGAAAGGAAACATCCCAAACCAATGAAACAGAAAACAACATACCAGGAGTACCAGTAAAAGATCCTGTTGTCCCGAATTTAAGTGACGATATAGTTCAAACGAAGACTGAAGTACCAGTGACTACTAGATCAGGGAGAATCGTGAAACCGAGATCAAGATTGAATCTATAAATTCCTGTTCTAAAAAATTACATGTTTATTTATATTGTTTTTGTTTTGTTAAGTTTTTTTTTTAAAAAAAGGAAGATGTAACATCAAGCATACTAGGTAAATGTTTCTAAAAAATATGACAGTTATAATAAAGTTGTCAGATTCGAATCATAATTGTGTTTCATCTCGTAAGGTAAATACTTATATTGGTGCATACCAATGTTACAATAATATATTCATTCATTTCTAGAGTTGTCACAATTCAAGAAATACATATACGTCATATCCGATTTGGGCGCTGGAGTCGTCGGATGAGTCCATTATGCCAGCTATAGGGGTGTTTGAATTCAGCGGCGTCGTCAGTCGACAATTTCGCATCTGTCAAAATTCAAATTAGTGTCTGTCTCTGAATTTGTGGGAGTTGACGGCTTTTTGCCGTGTGTTATTTATTATTATCTAGTGTTACCTACTTCATATAAATAAGTGTCTTTTTCAAGACATCTCATACTTCGTTTATAGATAGTGGTAAGTTGACTGCATTGCATAAGATTTTTTTTATAGAAATCTCTTTTATAATCAGTTATAAGCTTATGATGGCTGAAACGTCGCATCAACACCAAAGAAGTTGCCTGAAAGCCAAAATAATTCATAGCCAGGGAAGGGAAATCATTGCGCATGTATTAAAATTTATGAAGGAAGAAGCTGCAAATAATGCTCCAATAATACCTTTGTCGCACTATAAGAGAGGTTACTTGCAGCAACGGGAATATCTGACATTACATACAGAAGTATTGTCAAGGAAGCCGAGGATGTAGATGCAGGAAGAGCTACCTCTTTTAGTAGCCCTGGCAGAAAACGAACACGCCCCAGTCCAAAAAGTACCCTTCTTTGATTCTAGCTTTACAAAATCAGAGCTTTATGAACTAATAAAGAAAAATAAAAATGAAACGCCACAATTTGAATTAGATAAGTTACTAGCATCTCATGGGCATAGTGTTCTAAGGCTGCCACCGTACCATCCCGAATTAAACCCTATTGAGAAAATATGGGCTATTGTAAAAAGCTGGGTCGCTGCAAGAAATGTTACTTTTAAGTTAGCCGATGTGGAGGCATTAGCTAGAAACAAATTTGCTTCTATAACTCGTGAAGAATGGGAATCTGTTTGTAACCACGTTGATAAAGTTGTAGAAGACTATTTGGAAACGGAGCACCTGTTGGATATGATAACAGATGAGGTGGTATTTGTTGTGAACACTGGCGAATCAGAAACTGATGAAGATTTTTATGATGATGACGAGTATGACGATGATGCTGAGAATACAGTGTCGTGATCTTTTAACCCTTAAAGGCACCCCTTAGTTTTATTTTTTACTGTAAAATATAGTTTATTGATCTTAATCCAGTGCTATAGTATTTTAGAAAGGACTTGTGTATTTGATTATAATATTTCACCATATAGTATCGTTCATTGTACTTTGTATTTCATATTTATTCCTGAATAAATGACGATGGTTATTTTGGTGCTTTATTTTTTTTGAACATAAACAAATAAATACTAATTTATTTAAAATTAAATAATTTTAAGCACAAAATTAAATGTTTTATTTTTACCTTCTTAGTGCATGTTCCATGTATCTAAAACATTCTTTGTTCATTGAAAATTACGATGTATTTAATTATATTATGTAATTTCTATTAACCCAAATATTTTACGAACGGTTCCAAATATATTGACGTACCCAATAACTAATTTAATAATAATATTAATTATTCAACATTATTATTACATATTAATTTGATTTGCTATTTTTCTGTAGTAACTTCTATTACTGGCGTGCATTTTCTCTCAAGCATCTCTGTCAATTTAAATCACCTCCGCCACTGATAGCTTCAGTTCGCGTATTCTACGTTGACATTATGATGACGTAATATGTATTTCTTATATTGAGACTACTCTACAAAGAGAAGCGGATAGAAATTAAACAGTTTTAACTCGAAACTTTATATCGTTAAATCAAATCGACCTTACGACAAATAAACCTACCAACCAACAATATTCGCGAAAGATTAAGCCGATCAACTGTAGTTTTCGACGACGAAATCCGGCGACCCTATAATGACTCTCCCCTCCATTCGTTCCGGCTGGGATTTCCGCGATTGCGTCGCGATTAGGGGCGATTGTTATAAGTTTCGCATAATCTCCGGCCCCTACTATCGTAACGACGGGACGCCGACCGACAATAATAATATCTCGGGCGCGCCGAGTCGAGCCCAAGGGGCGGTTAGGCGCGGCTCCACCCGGAGGGTTATTCCCAATTAAGGGCGTCTTTACCGGCGTCCCGATAGTCCGAAACTTAAATCTGCGTGAAATGAGATCGCGTCATTTCGGCCCGGAACTCGATAAAAATTATGTAAATCTCGCCGAAATGAATCGCTAAACAGTTTTTCAGTGGAAGCGGATGGGCGGTATTATTCAAATTGGGGGCGTGTTTGCGTAAAAACCGTTAATTTTTTTTTTTTTTTTTGGAACTTGGTTTTACGCGCGTTTATTTCATTCTATCACATAAAGTTGGGTGCCTTTGGATTGCTAGAAGTTAGATGATTATTATAACCGGATAAAAAAATCTTTTGTCTTGTGGTTCTGGCATTATTAACCCTAAACCTACCAAGGTGTGCTTTTGAGGCACAATTGATTTTGAAATTGCTGGAACTTTGTAAGTTAACTGCCCACAGACTGGAGGATTTTTGTATTCTCAAATAAACTATTTAACACAGAATGACATAAAATTTTTTAAAAATATTTTCCTATTTTACTAAAAAATTAAACATATTTTACCGACACGTCCTACCAAGGTGTGTCTTTGAGGCACATACTGTTATTATACTATAAAATGCATTGCTACGTTATTTAAAACTAGGTATGTGGGTAAATCCCGCGTAATAAGATATGCTTTATATTTCGGGACTTTCCCCTTGTATCTAAGAACTTCCAGTTGCATATGAAGGGGAATTCCCTAAATGCGTTTTGCTAAAACAGTCAGCTTACAAACTGCATTGCTATCAGTGTATTTGTGCTTTCCTAACGAACGCATTGGCCGTTTTAGGTGTCTATTGGTTAATTTTATTTTTTTACCTAGTGGAGAGTATAGTATAGACCAGGTAAGCAAATAAAGTTTTGATTGACCCCAGTAAAAATAGATTTGTTGTTTTATGCTTATTTGGTTTTGAAATTTTATGCAGAAAGTATGACGATTGGTTGACTGACCGACGCCGGCACTAACTGAAAAGGAGTTGCTCGATGCATTGTACGAAAGTGATGAGGATTTGGGAAGGAATGTAAATGATGGTGAAGATAAAGAAGAGCCAAATGACGAAACCTCTTCTAGTGAAGCGCATTATCAAGAAACTGGCGATGAAGAAAGCGATGAACAAGAAGGAAGTGACGATAGTGATGCTAATGATGAACCGCCCGGCCATTCGCAAACTTTTATTGGAAAAGATGGTACCGAGTGTAATGCCACGCCGATTGCCAAGGGAAAAACACGTGCACACAACATAATTACAACAGCTTTGAACAAAGTGAACTTCCACATGGAGTGCATGTTGATACTCTTTGTGACGCATTCAATTGTTTTTTGATGATAGGTTATTGGTATTGTGGTTACTTTCACTAATAAGGAGGCTGTTCGTATTCTTGGCGATTTGTGGATACCAGTTGACGACGTTGAAATCCGTGCTTTCTTGGCCTTTTAATTACTGCTGGAAGAAAAAACAAGGAATGGGTGGACTATAATGAGCTATGGAATCCTTTATATGGAAATCCTGTTTATCGAGCGTGTATTCACGAAATAGATTTACTCAATTACTAAGATTTATTCGTTTTTGACGATAAAGCGACCAGAACCCTCCGAAGGCAAAAGGACAAGTTGGCACCAATTAGAGACCTGTGGACCGTGTTAATACAAACTTGCTGAAATATTATCTTCCTGGCAGTAATCTAACCATCGATGAACAACTGGTGCCTTTTAGAGGTCGTGTATCTTTCCGACAGTACCTGCCAAGCAAGCCAGATAAGTACGGTATGAAAATTTGGTGGATATGCGATAGTGGAACTAGTTATCCGTTACGTGGTATACGCGTACTTAGGAAAAGAAGGTCTCAACAGAGCAGAAAACTTAGCGCAAAAGGTGGTTGAAGACCTTTGTGAACCTTTTCTGAGACTAAAAGAATATTACGTTCGACAACTTCTTCACCAGCTACGAGCTTGCATCCAGTTTGCTTACCAAAGGCCTAACTTGTGTAGGAACGCTCAGAAAAATAAGCGCTGCATATCACCAAATTTTTTACCTCACAGGCGACGGAATATTGAAGGCAACTTGTTTGGTTTTCAGAAGACAATGACTTTAGTATCTTATGTACTTAAGAAAAATCGCTTGTGTCATATTATTATCTACAATGCACAACGACTCCACCATTGATGAGAAAAATAAAATAAATCTGAAATCAATAAGTACTGCAATTCCACGAAAGGAGGGGTGATACACTTGATCAGATGGTACATACATATTCAGTGAAACGCAAAACTAATAGGTGGCCTTTGGTCTATTTTTTCAATATAATTGATGTGTGTGGAGTAAGCTTCGTTTGTCATTGGAGAAATATCCATCCTGACTGCATATTTCCAAAAAACGAAGACTTCGCAAATTTTCTTACGAGAAATTACAACAGAATTAGTACTGGGGGCAAATTAGACGTCGTAGTTTGAGTGGCTTGCATAAAAGTCATACTTCATTGATACAACTACGTTGAATCAAGTACCAACCACAGGGGAGTCTTCGGCTCGAGAAGTAAGAAAACGAAAACGGTGCTATATTTGCCCATCAAAAAAAGCAGAATGTCAACACAGTTATGTGATAAGTGTAAGCAAACGTTTGTGGTGAACATTCAGAGAAAAATACTCACGTGCACAAATTGCAACTACATAAATAACTTTCAAATATTTTACTATCTTGTACTATTTTTAAATTATTTATTCTGACACACAATATTCTTTCTATATGTTTTAATCTTACTGTATACCTGCTACATGAAATAAACAATGCATATTTTGCTATTATTTACATCAACAATGTGTACAAATGGATGTGCGCCTGTGAGTCACACCTTGGTAGGACACGTTACGATAAAACGTTGGTAGGACTAGGGTTAAAATCGTTTTTCTATTGAAGAATTTTTCTTTTCCATCCATAACCTCTCTCTATTATTCTTGGTCTTCGTTTTTTTATAGAGCTGCCGAAAGTACTGCAGCCTCTTGGCTGTCTATTTTCCTTATAGGCAAGGGTAACTGATTAAATGGTCTGCAACTAATAAATTTTAAATTAGGCTGAAATTTGAAAAAGAAAAAATGTTTGGGAGAGAGTATACATATTTTACGTTAAAAGTAGCTATGAATTGAGAATAAATACAAGTGTCCTTTGTTGTACTAACGGCGGTAAAACGAACCTCACGGGGTGGTATCTTGGTTTATTTTTGCCGGTTCTTATGTTTGGTATTGACAAAGGACACCTAGTGCTGTAATCGCCTTACGTCACATGATGTTGACCAATCAGGAGAAGCCGGCGTATATTTATGTATTGTTGACGGTTAAAATTAAATATGGACGTATACGTGCTACTCTTAGAAACACCTCGCGTCTATTGTTTTCGTTAGGGCTCTGCCCTGTGCTCTGTTTGTGTTTAGATTGCGAAACTATGGTGTTTTATTATTGTGTTCCGTGTTGTAAAACACGGTTACACACAAACGTGTGTAAAACAGAAGTAACGGAGCAGATTCCACCATTAAAAGTGGATGTAAGTATCGTTGTATAATAATCAGAATTAGGTAAATAATTCGGAAACATTTTCTAATCTGTGTAAATATTTAATTTCCATAATTTCTAGTATTAATATATTTATTTCCTTTGCAGAGTTTTTAAGTTTGGAGCCGATTAATTAACAGGTCAGGCATGACAGACATGAAGTATGAAAGACGATCAAGCTATGATGTTTGTGATGTTCACTTCAGCGATGAATTGCAGTTAATTGCAAGTAAGAATAGGACAAATTTTAGAGGAGGCACTGTACCTGATCTGTTGCTTCCTCGTCGCAAGTTGTCCTTGTTATAAATAGCTGCAAAAGTATATTATATTTAAATTTTCTTAGGTAACATCGAGAAGACGTTGTGAACAATATATTAGAAGAATCGGCTGCAATGTCTGGTAAGAATCTGGAAGTGGAAATACCAACCCACGGCTACCCAACCCACTCGCAGTGCATTTGTAAATTCATTTAAGAAGTTAATAATAATGAATTTTACATCGGTCATTCACCTGGCAATAATTGCGAAGAAAATTAAAACGATAGAGTTTTGACTTCATTAAAATAATATATATGTACGGACCCCAAATATTATAGAAAGCATTGGCTTTTCCCGCATTTGCAGTTGACACAGAGGATACTTTTTCTGCTTCAACAGAAGCATTCATGCTTTTGTTGTGGGGTATTTGGCAGAGAAAATTCTAAAAAATATGGGTCTGTTCGAGAAGAATATAGAATGTACTATCTTAATTGTTGAAAAGGGGTACGGCCAACTTATTAACTCAAAATACTCTATACTCAAAAGTATCTGCTAAATGTATGGATGTTTTAAGGTATTTTATTCCTAAATATTGCATAAACGATAATATCTTACAAATATTAATAGATAAATTAAATAAGTATGTATCGTACAATTTTAATTGTCTACAACACAATTTATTCGATATTTTTACAAGGCTGCTTACTGTTTTCAAAATATTAATAATATTTTAAAGTGAGTAGATACACTATTTTTTTTTTAATATAGATGATAATATTAAGTATTGGAGTATGTAATAAAGGTAAATGGCTAAAAAAATGATTTAAGATATGTAGATAAATATATTTATTTAAAATAAATTATTTTTGAAATTACCCTTATAATTAATATTTGCTTATCAATATGCATATTTTATTACTACCTTATATTATGAATATTATATGTGTATTAAAACTTAATATCTGTTCAGATTTTTTAAATTATTGATATACCTCCTGATTTGTAATTATGACTAATATTTATTTCAAACATATATTACATTATCAGACTAATATAGCGTCCTTTCTCACTTCTCTTTTAATCACCTTTCCTATTACACTTTTGAAGTTTTTATTGTGGAAATTAGTTATTTATGTAAAATTATTAGTAGTTTCTACTATTCAGACATAAAGTATAGTAGAACCTGCTGATTTTACATAAATAACTAATTTCCACAACTTCTAGCATATTTTCAAATATTTAAATTTGAATATACCCCGCCATAATCAATTTCGATACAGCGCTCTGTGTCCTTTGTCATAACTAATCTCTATAAACGTCATATGAGTAGAGAGTTGCATACCTACCATGTTACTAATCTATGACGAACTTTTGCCGCATTGGCTGCGTTTACAATTGACCTTGTGTGATATCATATTTATGTTAAGTTTATTCCAATAGCAGAAAACAAAGCGCAAGTAGATATCAACACTTAATAGAGTCTGCTGAGAAAAAAACACAGTTTTGCACCGGCTATACTTCAAGTTGATAATACATGAAATTATTGAAATATGCATATTATTTGCGCACAAGTACCATTTTAAATTGTATATTAATTAGTTCCGCAATATAATTAGAGAGCAACATTATTTATTATTATTTTAAGCGCATACAAAAGCGAGGCAATTAAAACTAAATAATTGTGCGCTGCGCTTTTCGTCAACAATAAACGTTGAAACTACAAACAAATAATTACGTTTTAAACATTGTTATATAACAAGCAAAGAACTTTTCAGTTTAGTCTAGCGTTCGTATTGAAATATTTAATATAAAATCTCTTGCAGGCTATAAAATAGATTATCGGTGTTATTAACTACATGTTAAATGTTAACATGTTAACAAATTACAGTTATGATTAAATTACAACAGTAAATAGTGAATCAATTTATCACAAGGAAGTAATTAGTAAGTGATGTGAACCTACAATTGAGGAAAGAAAACAACTTGTTTTAATGAACACTCACTCTAGTGTCGTTTAGTTTATCAATCATGGAAAATTATTTAAAAAAATAACCGCACTTCCTTACTCTACTGTAGCAAAAAGCAAAGTTTTTCATTAGGAAAAAAAACATGGTTTGTCTCTCTTTATTCGCCTTCCCACCGCTGTGGTTACAAAAACAGTAATAGGGGAAACAAATAGGGAATAACTTAAACAGTTCCTGGAATACGTCAAACAGCTTAAGCAGTCCTTGAAACAGCTTAAGCAGCGTTGGAGAAGCCTAAAATGCTCTTGTAACAGTTTAATAGTGTTGGGAACCAAACTTTCATAATATGACTTCAAGCAATCCACTTCATTCATTGCGTGAATGAAGAGCTTATGCATACAGTAAATCTTTCACATTGCTTTCACAATAATAAACGTGTAGCAACTTGTTTGTATGTAAACAATTTACTATTTATTTTATCAATAAGTTATTGTCAATAAGGTATTTGCCCAAAAACTAAATTGTAACCCATTATAAAAGCCACGACGTGAACGGAACCGCTTGCTTCTAACTTCCACGAATTATATCCATTCATATCTTGAGAGCAGCCTTGAGCCTTTATTTCACTCGTTATGTGGCTTCGTACTGCAATATTTACTCATATAGGATATTATAGATGGATGAAACCATGTGTCATTCCAACCCTACAGCTTAAACAGCTTCTGGAATACCACAATCACCTCCTGAAATAGCTTAATCAGCCCCTAGAACAACTTAAACAACGCTCGCGGCTCCAGGAGTAGTTTATAAGGTGTTCCAGAATCACTTTAAGTTGTTCCAGAACTTGTTTAAGGTGTTCTAAGACTCGTTTAAGATGCTTCATGAGCTGTTTAATCTGCTTCTGGAGCTGTTTAAGCTCTTCCAAAGACCAAATTTAATCAGTTTCAACGACTGTTCTAGGAACTGTTTAAGATGTTCCCCTTTGTAGGTTGCCATAGGGAACAGAGTAGTTAAAATTTATGCACTTCGAACAAGGCGGTGTCATCGACTAATAAGAAGACGTCAAGTGTGCGTGACCAAATCAGAAGGCAGGATTGGTACGGTGAAAATGTGAATTGAGATCCTCTATGCAACCCTTATCGGAACTTATGCCAGAACTCTCGTAGCATCTGTAACGTTTCACGTTAATATAAAATAAATTGTCTAGTTTCTTAAATCACATTTAGAAATAAATAATAATTTCAATGTAATTTTTATCAATTTATTTTAATCACGGGCACATTCTGTCATTAAGCACTTGTATATAGTTTTGGAACCGGTTTATTTACATAATATTTTCTGAACATATCTGTTTCAACTGTCAACACTGTTTTTGCTTTCATTGTATGGTTAGAGTACACCGAGTAAGGACAAGAGATGAGTTATAGCGGTCCAAATTTCTAAACCTAACTTCATACAAACAACAGCTTCCCAAAATGGCAGTTTGTTATTGTTTACGTTCGTATCTACACAAATTAGTTTACTCATCCGTTTAATCTACATGATTTACTTGTTTTATTTATTTATTTTACGTATTTTATTAGTTTTGAATTATCCCTGCAGTTTTAAAAACATTTAATGAACTATATTATTCTTGTGTAAAAGATAAGATCAGTGGCCGGTGGCCATAACATTTACATACTTTCTTATATATTATATTGTTAGGTTTAAGTGAAATAACTCAAATAACCGTGAAAGAAGACACCAATGGGTATCATGTTGTAGTGCCAGTCACTCTCGCAAGATAAATTGTGATGCTAACGATGGTCGCAGTTTCTTGGGATTTCCGAATGAATCTAATATATACGACACGACAAGAATTAAGAAAGTACGTGAATAAGAAGAACTATTATCGTTGTGCAGACATTCCTAGGTCGCATTAAATCAATTTAGTTGTTAGGTACACGTTTTAAGCTAGATTGCTATTTATCGCAATAACTAACCTAATTCATTTTATGTTCACTCTTTAAAATAATCTGATTTTGGTTTGAATTGCATTATATTGGTATAAATTTTAATCGCATTTATTCACATTATAGACAATTCGATATTATATAGTCTACGTTTGAACTCTATCCACTTGTGCACCCCCGGACATTATTGTTGACAAACCAGTGCAGGGTCGGATGTTAGAAATGAAGTAGGCGAATAAAAAGGAACAATCTTTGTATCGCACAGAACGATATAGTCATAACTCTTGAACCCTAATTAAAAGTTATTGTGTATTCGTGTCAGAAATTTGAAAGTCCCTTCCACGGATGCTGTTGCATTTTTATTAATTTATTTGAGAAAGAACCACAACATATTTATTCCTGGAAGAATATTTTACACTATAAAAATATAAACAAAGATTTATTTCATAAAAAGGAAAGAGTATGAACATAATTATCGTAAAATACTTGCAAATATATGTATCACTTAATCAAACATTATTTTACTGGAATAGTGTTTTTTATTACTATAAACTGTTCATAAATATTTGCAACAAAATCAGAATAAGAAACGCATAAATTTGTGTATTTTTTAAATCTATTTTTCTACTTCCCTTAAAATATAAATTATTTCTACACGTTTGAAAATTCCCGGCAACAGCTTTACAAAATGGCAGCTGGACTTGAAGGTCATTCAAAACGGACCACTCAAGAAAAATGGATTTTTGCGAGCATGTCCTTACCTAATATACTGTAGTATGGTATATAAGCACGGCTTTCTGTGTTAACAATCCCTTCTTTTACAGACCGACAATCGACAATCTTTTTCAATCAGACAACCAAGAACAGCAGCGCTGAGTAGACATTTTTCAAGCAATATTTACGATTAAGATAAGAATTTTAATGAAAAGGCGATTGTCATATGTAATTATTGCAAATGCTGCGTCATAATGTTCGAAATCTTTAAGGGTAAACTGAGATCGGGTTTTGAAGCATTAAAGTCGGTATAAGGAAGGATGATCTTTGAAGCATGGAAACGTTTGAGAGGTAGATATTGATCGGTTGTGAATATTGATGTCCTGTAGACTACAACTAATCCAATTAATTTTTATAGCGAAAAAAGAGGAATTCTAGACTCAAACAGCCTTGAAACATTTCCTATTTCCCGTTCAGGAAAAGGAAGTCTAAATGGGGAAAAATATCAGTTTACGTTGATTCTTAAACTTTTAACGAGCATGAACAACTTCTCTCATCCTTTACAATAACGATCCGAAAATGTATTTATTCCCTGAAACCAATAAAGGCCAAGATTGCAAGCGTAGAGCTACAAAAAAATATCAGTGGAAAAATCGGAATGCGAGCGAAAACTCCGAAAAGTTTCGAATGAACACTCTTTAAGGCCTTAATAAACGGGTTAATTATGAGAGAGAAGAGATTACGAGGGATAAAAAAAAGCCGGCAATCAATTCTCGACTGCTTTAACGAAAATGACGAGTTGATGAGGAAGAGAATCAAGTTTGCAGTTACGATATGGATAGGGAAAAAGGTTTTTTTCTTATTTTCGAACAATGATAACTGTTAAAGTTACAAAGATGATATTGCCAATGGTAAATTAATTTTAACATTAATCATTTGTGTTTTAAATGGTAAAAGTTCGTGTTGTAGGAAAACAATATGTAAAATAAAAAATTTGCACTTTGATTTCCTCTTTCTCCTTCATAATTTCTTCGAATTAATCTACTTTAGGATTAGCTTCGATTGTTAGCCACCTCCGCTAGAATCTACAAATTTGACAGTATGATTTAGAGTAATATGTAAAACTTAAAGTGAAGTACTTACAGCCTAATGCATGAAAACATCTGGATTTAACATTTTATAGGAAAATAAAGGTTAGGTTAAAGTTTTCATAACAAGCATTTAATTACGACGAAATCTGGCAATAAGGCCCCAAAAGATAAAATTGTGAGTGTTGAAATTATAAAAGAATTTAAACATGAGAATTTATGACAATTGAAAAAAGGAAAGAAATATTTGAGGAAAACGTAAATTAGAAACTAAAATAGTATATAGAAATATACTATAATAAATAAATATGATTTCGCCTAATTTTCAAATGTGATTGAACCTTTTTGGAAAAACCTGTGAACCAGCTCTAAGCAATTATTTCAAAATAATTAAAGAACAAGAAATATGTTTGTGTAATTTATACGTACTAAATTCAATTTTGAAAATTACATTAGATGTAGATAGAATACAATTAGATTTCTGTTTATTTTGTTAGGTACTCTCATATTTTTCGAGTATTCTTTAAAGTTTATATTTCGTTTTATAATTTTATATTTAATCCTTATTTAATAGCTCTCAAATTAAAATGAAATTTTTTTATATGTTCTGAAAACGTTCTTCTGAGACGTTATATATATTACTACCAAAAGTGTACTTAAACCTGTGTCCAATCTTGATAAAAAAAAAAAAACGTTTTATTTATAAACATCCGATCACTGGAACTTATTGGATTTTCACTATTTTCGGGATAACAGCAACACATCAGTTATTCCATACATATCCGACAGATATCGAACGTGGTGGTCGTATATTATTATCAGATGTTGGCGTTTCTTTTTCCGTCAATATATTTGTTGCGTCGGCAAAAAAAAAGGTGAAGGAGAGCTTTTCGGATGTGCCTTTTTAGGACAGGTAGAATCTGTTTTATAAAAGACCAAATGTAGGTGTTTTATTATGTGAAAAAACTTAATGGTATTTTTTAAACCTCGCATTTATAAATAATTTACCTCTGTTTTCTTTTACTATACTTGTTTTGGCATAGCTTATTTATTTAGTTTCAGAAGAACTCTTTGGAAATATAACACGGAGGTTGTAGTCTTGTATGACTGCAGCCTAAAATGTAATCACCAGAAATGTAAAATGTTTATACAAAGTTTACTCAATAATATATAAAATACCTTTACTTCAACCAATATCGAAAATGGTTGTATAACGACAGCTTTTCTTGAAAAAAAATCTTAAATATTGCAAGCTTTTACAGTCACATTGTAAATTTATTACTAACATAAAATTATAAGGTAGTAAAGTGGAAGTACCTACCATTATTTTATTTTACATTTTTTTTACACGACATCCTGTTTCTTGGAGATATTCCCAATTATCTAAATTTGGAATTTTCTGATATATTCGCCTACAATGGTGCTGGAGATGTTCCACAATAACGCATCTAATTTTAAACTATTCCTTTTTTTTCAGTGTTGCCAACAGATGCGCTTCGTTTGACCAGCATGAGTGCGCCTAGGTTAATCGACTATAAGGAAGATATGGAGCTAGATTGTCATTTCGACATGGGTAACGAGGAACTGTATGCAGTAAAATGGTATAAGGATGATCATGAGTTCTTTAGGTAAGTTCTTAAATTTCTCGACCATCTCCTGTATAAATAAGCTTCCATTACAAATGCCGAGGATGCATTGAATTAAAACAATGTACAATGTAAGTAATTTTCATAGTTGACATAGCCTAACTTTTTTATTCGAACTGATGGACTAATACTTTCAAAAATAACATTCATTCCCAATAACCCAATGCTCTTGCTAAGATCACTCAAAAAGATTTTATTTTTTATTTGTATTACTACACTGAAAGAACTTGACGAAATATACAATAAACTCAAATACAATTATACACTCCTACATAATAAAAAGTCAAATTGACACCTTAAACCCAACTCAAAAAAATAACCTTTCCAAAAAGGTAAAAGAATAATAGCTTTGAACTGCGTGTATAAACGGAATTAAATATCGTTTTATTGTTACAATATGCTTTTGCATATTTCGGTGTTTTTATAACTACTAGGGCTGAAACATTTATACAAATAATTCTGAAATTAATCAATCAATTTTAGGGTTAAAATTTTAACTCTAAAGTAATCAATAACAATTTGCGCCTACCAAAATTATTCAAAGAGATTTTATTTTTTAATTACATATTCCACCACTGAGAAAAAAACTGAAAAAATATCTAGTAAACCTAAATGTATAGAGTCTGATATAACAAAAAACCAAGTTGGTACCTTGAATCAAACTCAAAAAAAAACATCCTTAAAAGGGGGAAAATAATGATAACTTTGAACTGAGTGAAAGGAATTAATTTTTTTATAGAGTGACCTTAATCAGTGTGTACTTACATATTTTTTTTTAACGTCGTAGATTATAGGTGCGTCTACACGAACGGAGTTCGCCAAACTCCGAGCGCTAGTTTGGCGAACTCCTAGTCGTGTGGATCGGCAGTTCGGAGTTCGGCGAACTAGTCGGCAAACTGTGCTCCTATTCCCGATTTAGAGTGAGAGGAAAAGCTGTTGACATCTGTCTACACAGCTCGCATTGTTTTTAAACTATTTTTAATGACAATCATTGCGACAGCAGGTAACAAGTACAAATTTATTTTAATATACTTAGGTACAATACATTTATTCTTGTTGTGTAGAGGCAGTTTTTCAGAAAGCTAATTTTTTGGCATATGATCTTTTGCGATCTTATATAAATGCTTTGATATGAGTGTTAACAATCATCATTAAATTAAATTAGTTCATTTCAAGTAAATAAATAAATTAACAACTGTGTTTTCATTACTTTAAAAGTATGTACCTAATACTAACATAAATTAAACCAATGATTATAATTTGGTTTTAAATATGATGAAGAGATTTCCAATAACATTTCTTTGAGCTTATGTGTATTGTTACAATATGATTTGGCTGAAATGTACATAATATCCTTCTTATAAATTAAAAAAAAGTTAAATAATATTTATATATTAACAAATAAATATACATATATATTACAGTACTATACGTTTAATACAATTTAATATATAATTAATATTTAATTCAACAATAATAAAGCTAATACAATAGGAAGAATTAGAAAAATCGATTAAAAAAGGGTGAAAAAAAAGTAGAGCGAGAAATTAGAAAAAAATTAGAGTAATATAGTGTGGTAAGGGTGGACAACAGATGATTTATATTACCGTAGACTTTGATGAAATATATCAATATCATTGACAGTATTATTATATGTGAGGGTGGTTCGGTAAATAGGTGAATTTAATCCAATATTAGTTCTCTCAATTTCGCTGTAAAATGTACCTATCAGATATTCGACAATTCAATCTCGGGACAGCAAAGTTCAAAGACGCGATGAGGCTAGGACTATTAAACAAGTTATTCACTAATTTATAAAGCACTTTCAAGGGCGCACCTAGATATGGGCAAAAAACGTGAATTTTGATGGAAAATTTGAGCAAAAATTGCTGAAAAATGGCCTTAAGGCCAACATGTTATAGGTCAAAAGAAGCGCCTTAGATGGGCACTTTTATAAGCCACACTTCTCAACTCCTTCATCCTTTAGGTCTCTAAGAACTGAGAAGTTAACCACCACGTCTTTGGGCGTCCTTGTCTTCTCGTTCTGTAAACATGTCCTAACTATCTTACTCGCTGCGCTTTTATGTAACGTATTATTGTGGTTTCTCCAAGCTGTTCTTCTACTTCTCTGTTGGTTCTTCTTCTCCACACATTTCCCTCCTTCATTCCTACAAAAATTCTTCTTAATATTTTCCGGTCCTATGCACCAAGTCTCTCTACATCTTTTTTATTCATAGTCCATGTTTCGGATCCATATTCACTTTTGCGTTCCATGAAATATTTTTTGCTTTTATTAGCTTGCTTAACGCCTCGGCATATCTATGCCCTTTTATTAATCGCGCTGCTATTTCATCTGTGTCTCCTCCCTTTTCCGAAATACACACTCCCAAATAAATAAATCTAGTGACCCGTTGTAATTTTAATTCCCGTTGCCTTTTCTAATGGAATCATGGTTACTTTCATCTTACTGTCACTATCTACGATCTCTGCACTTTCCATGTACCTTGTCTTTTCTTGGTTAATCTCCAACCCGGTCCCCTGCGCTTCTTCTGTTAGAGCTTTCATTACTCTTTGCAGTTCTATCTTCGTTCTTGCTGCCGACAAATACATTACCTCATCACACTACGCGTCAGAAATTGGTGTTCTTATTCACTAAAGTCTCTGTTCTGTTTATCTTGCTGTCCAAAATTGTCCAACCTTGGACCCTCAATATTTTGTTGGAAAAAATAATTTTGGACAGCATTTCTACAATACGCGACTAATAGTATCAACCTTAAGGGGTGCAGTATATACAATACCCAATGACAGCATAAAGTAAACTAATAAAAAAAAATTGTCAATATTTTAATACCCTACAGATAATCGCGAAGTTCCCGTGCACATGCTCATCATTTATATCTTATTCATATATTAGGTTTTGGCCAACATGTTGTCTATCGCAATCGCAATGACAGAAATACAAATATTCATAATTCCGGCTAGGATTTTCAGTGAAACCGAAAAAAGACTTAGTTATTCAATGACAGCGACTTAACCGTCATAATTTCTGTACCAACACCAACCTATCTTATTTATGGCATACTACTCAATGCTACCACACTCAACTTTCATGCCGAACGCTGTGCTTGGAGTTCATGGACGGTCCGTCCACACGATTCGTGTAGTGTTCGGTAGTTGGCGAATATTCGAAGTTCGGCGAACTCTGATCGTGTGGACGCACCTTAAGCAATATCTGAGAAAAAAAATATTGGATTTTTCCAAGCTTATGCTAATATCTTGAATGGGGTGGCATCGATTGAGGTAACTTTTTATATTTACGTCGCATGTGTGATAGTAGTGCTCATTTGCTTTAATTTCAGCCCGATAGCTTTAGGGGCACTTTTCAATAGCTTATAGGAATAGAGCCTTACAGACTTAGGGCCGATTTATTAATCTCTGAGTAAAGTGCCAAGTTGTGTACTTGACAGATTAGCGCAACTAAATGTTTATTCACCTTTGAGTAGCACTACTCTTCGAATGAAATTTCCTTACTGACCGGATATGTTACTTGACAGCTCCAACACCAATTAAGATGTTACTTGACAGTTTGACATTTGTTAAGCCGTGTTTGAAGGTTAGAAAACAATATATGATGGTTTTTCTGAGTGAAAGATGGAGATATTTAAAGAATATGAGGACCTATTTATCAACGAAGAAATGGAAATTGCTAATCATATTAATCGGGATCGACGTACTTATATCATACTAGCAGATTTCGGAAGGATGCACAAGAGTACTGCCGCAAAAATTATAAGAAAAGTTACCGTTGTATTGGCGCGTTTAACAACAACGTTTATTTATTTGCCTGAAACGCTAAATGATAGAAATCAAATAATAAATAAATTTTATGAAATGTGACGTTTTCCAAAAGTTTTGGGAGCCCTTGACAGCACACATGTGCGAATCCAATCGCCGGGTATAACATAAATAAATTATAGAATTATGTATAGATAGTTACAACTTGTTTTACAGGTGGCGCAAATGCAGAAATGTACAGAAATAGAAAAGGGTATTTTTCTATTAATTTTCTATTAATGTACAAGTGATCTGTGATGCTTCTAATAAAATTATTGATGTCGTTTCTTTTTGGCCTGGATCGGCACATGATACAAATATTGTTTTTAAATTCACTTGTTAGGATACGTTTTGAAGCTGAAGAAATGGGAAATGGACTACTTTTGGGTGAAAGCGGTTATCCTGTTAAAAAATATCTCATAACACCTCTAAATAATCCAGTTACTGCTGCGGAGACTTCGTAAAATGAAGCCCAAATACGAACTAGAAATGTAGTAGAAAGGACGTTCGGAATTTGGAAACGACGCGATGGTTTCCCATTCTTTCAGTAGGAGAAGTTGCGTCCTTTTAAATCAGGATATCATTATAGCAACAGCCATATTGCACAATATTGCGTATGAAAATAATGGCATTCTGTTTGATGTTGGAGAAAATATGGATTTAGGTAATATTGATGTTGGGCAACAATTATTTTAAGGGCCTTCTGTATTCTTGGAATGAGTCCGAAAGCATTTAATTCGGCGGTAACCTTTATCCAAGTTAACTTTTTCTCTTGCCATGTGCATGCATCAGTTTTTTATTTTCAATTACTGTAGCACCATGCTTTAGTATTATCTCGACCAGTCGATTTGTGTCCTCAAGGTTAAAATTTGACGATCTGTCACGCTTAGCAGCCGTTCGCTTCATAATGAAATCAAATTATAGATCCTGCAATGAATATATGTAACTTTCTGTATGAATACAATTCAAACTTAACTTAAACAATGCTATTCAAACTAAATTAACAATAAACTCGCGAATTCCTAAATAAAAATGTCAAAAATAACTTTGACGGTAATAAACGTCAAATTAAACACCGCACCGTAAACATGTGCTTTACATATATTTGCATACTATCTCTTTTTCACGTGTATAAATGGATTTTTCGTCTCCCTTACTGTCTTACCAGGAACAATACTACTGACATAAAAATGTTGACTTCCGTCAAGTAGGTACTTATTTAAAATATCGTGAAAAGACAAATATTTTACTAGTGACAAGTAAGTTTAATTCTCAAGTACGTACATGGCACTTTAATTGGCGGTGAATAAACCGGGCTTTAATAAGTAATACAATTCAGACACAGTCGTCGATTTACGAGACGACTCAATCACATATGATTTATGAAATGCGGTGTAGGTATAAGTAAAGCTAAGCAAGAATGAATATGACTTACAATTTTATTGTTTATTATCAACTAGTTAGTTACACATTTCATATAAGATGTGAAATAATCACTTATAATAAATACTAAACAATTGATAAGTAAGTAAGGAGATATTTTATTGAAAATATTGAAGTATTAATTATAAAAAAAAAATGTTTCGTCTATAAAAGACGCATTCTACTAAATCTTCTTCTTTTGCTACCACTTTATTCGCATCCGCGACTGTATTTCCATCGATTGTATTCCGTTTATATCGTTTCCAGAATATCGTACGTGTCAAACGGACCTAATCGAGCGCACCAAAACGGATTGAGCGGCACTTCTTTCCCCTATACATTCGTCGCAGAAAGGAAACGAGCGGCCACGCGTAAAAATATCTCCTCGTTCGATCAAATTAAACGTTCCGCGGATCTAATATCGAACAATATTTCGAGTCTCGCTTTTCGTGCTGCCGATACGAAAAGGGGGAGCGGACGGGCCGGCTCGGAAAATTAATAACCATGGAATATTTATGGAAGGCGCAATCCTTCTACGCCCCGATACCGTCGATATGAAGAAATTGTTTCTTTATAACACTTTTCCGTTCAAGCGTGAACAGAAACGATGCTACGAGCTTCCGAAACTCTGGCGAAAATATGAACAGGCCCTCTAACAACGAAGCGTATACACGTGCGATATAAAGAGCCCGATATGAGAATCGGGTGGGCGGTGAGTTGAGTAGAATGGGGATTGGTCTGCGTGGGGATTCGAAGACAGTGGCGCATCCTTCGGATGGGTTATATTTGGAAATTTAAATGTTTGGAATATTAGTTATATTTATTCCAATAAACCATGTTAATCGTAATAATAAGACACTACCGTTCATGGATATTGGAATTTTCGTGGAACGACGTATATTTGACAACGTGAACATATAAAATTTTTTAACGGATTTAAATAATCAGTCCTGGCGACAAACCGACGCTAACAGTAAATACGATCATTTTCATAATATTACTACAATAAACATTTTACATTCAAAAGGATTAAAGAGATATCTAAAAGTATGTTAAGTTGGATAGACGGGGATATTGAGGATTTAGATAAGTCGGTAAAAGATTTGCACTACTTATACAAAGCAACTAAATATGATGTAACGATGTGTATGTATAACGATGTAAACTATTGATGCATATTTATCAGATCCCTGTAATTTTTGCTATTACAATTTTATTAATTTAAAATTAAATTTTGAAAATTAAATCTCAATCAACGTAATAGGTAATATTCCTTTATTTGACTTACAAGGGAACACCGGCGGGTGTCCCCCTCCGATTTCGATGAAACTTAACAGATCGAAAGAGTACCTTAAAATAAGAGACAGTATTTTTTTTTATCGGCGTATCCGCACGATTTTGGGGTAGCAGCCCCTCCAGAAGTTTTGGAACGATTTTTCAATTTTTGCAAAATATTTCCTAATATTAACAGATATTTAAATTTTCTTCTTACATAATTTGCAGCATATTGATTGCCCTAAGGGTGGCGTCGTCCATATTTGCAAAAAGTTATAACGGGGGAGAGTACCCCGTAGCCCCCATTTTTTTTTTACATTTTCTTTTTCTTATTCATCAAAAGAAGGCCGATTTTACATAGAATACGATGATGTATAACAAGTTTAGAAATTAATTATTGCAGAACTAGAAAATATAATATAGGCTTCAAAATTAATAAACTAAACATAAAATAGTATCACATAAGATAACAATTTGATTACTCGTTTACGCGTACTGATATGGAAAACTAAGGTTAGTAGCGATACTTTTATCAATGAAATCAACCTTATATCACTGACATTGGCAGAAGCAACGTATACAACGCTGATGAGAGCGGATTTAATCTAAAAGTACATTTCGGCCGTACTTTAGCTGTGAAGGGTGAGAAAACCGTTGAAGGTATTGTGCAATCCTTGCACTCTACAACACATAGTTACACAATTTTGCCAGCCATTTCTGCAGACGGAACGCTTACTTTCACCACTATTTTTGTATTAAAGGAGTCTACGATACGTTGGACCTCGAGTTGCGCAATCATTTTTTCGACCTGTAAATGTGTATATTTCTTCTTTGGTATCTGGTAAGCTCACTTCAAATCATTTCAAATTCTCGAATACCGGGCCAAAGAGTGTCCTTTTGATTGATTCTTGGAGTGGACATTGTGTTTGCCGAACTTCAGCAATTAGTGCCAAAAGACAAACTTTGAACATTTTTAATATACTAAAAAAAAACCACAGCGATGGTGGTACAACCTCTAGATGTATATGGTTTTAGACTGTGGAAAAATTTGTTAGAACTTTTTCGGATATAGTGATCTTATGAACTACGAATAGATTTACATCAGAGAAATAATATTATTAAGTGCAATCCTAATCCATAATCAGTTTTCTTTCCCAAGATTTTTCGACGTATTCAAGTACTCGTGGTATAAGAGTGGATACGTTGAGGAAAGACCTGGGCCCTTTAAAAATCCTGTAGAGTTTTGTTTTAACAAAGATGCGCAGTCTACACCCTTGTGTAGTATTTGCAATAAACCAGCTATTGTGCGGTGTTCATGGTGCAAACAAAATCTGTGTTTTAAACACTTTTACACAGACTATCACTATTGTAATACTTACATAGCTTAATTACTGTATGTATATTAATCTTGTTCGCTATTGCAATATATATGTACCAATAATCGCATTACAGTATGTCATGTGTTTAAACATTTATAAGCATTATAATGTTTTCTAATTTCTGTTCTATTGTTGTTTCGAAATGTTATAAATCGTTACAAACACATTAGTTATATTTAGTGCTCCATTGAATATTTACATTGCACGAAAACTTGAAATAAATTAAAAAATATATATGTATGTATTATTTAATCCTTCGTCCTGTGTAGCAAATTTGTTCATATATACGCACTAAAGGATTATGGTATTCTAAGAATCAATAACATTTTATTAAGGAAATATATAAAACGCAGTCACTAACTGCAATTGATAAAACGATTTATATTGCTACCACCGATAAAAGTTTCGTATAGTAATATAGTATAAGTTAGTAGGCATAGAAAGGTTGACCATAGCTTGTCGAGTAGATACAATTCTAAATTAAGAAATATTTAAGTAAGGAGAGCAGCGAAGTAACGATAACAAATAATGTTGTTAATGTACTATATATTATTATTACAATTATTTTTATTATTAATCCTCCAAATTTATTACCACTGTTTTCTATGTAAAAGCGATCTTTTTTTGATGAATAATGAATAAACTTATTATTAAAAAAATGCGGAGGTATGGGGTACCTCGTCCCCAGTTATTAGCTTTTTATGAAGATATCTACCTTGAGACCATGTATTATGCTGGAAATTATGTTAAGGATAAAAACTTATTTCTGTTATAGTTCATTTGATTTATATCAATAGACAAGTTTATTAATTTTGAAGCTTTATTACTATTTTTCTATTTTTACAATTATTAATTTTCTAAACTTGTTATACATCATCGCATTTTATGTAAAATCGGCCTTCTTTTGATGAATAAGAAAAAGAAAAATGTAAAAAAAATGGGGGGTACGGGGTACTCCGTCCCCCGTTATTAACTTTTTGCGAATACGGATGACGCCACCCTTAGGGCAATGCAATATGCTGCAAATTATGTTAAGAAGAAAATTTAATATCTGTTATAATTTAGGAAATATTTGCAAAAATTGAAAAATCGTCCAAACTTTGGAGGGGGCTGTACCCCAAAATCGTGCGGATACGCCGATAAAAAAAAATACGTGTCTCTTATTTTAAGGTACTCTTTCGATCTGTTAAGTTTCATTGAAATCGGAGGGGGACACCCGCCGGTGTTCCCTTGTTAGTATAGTATCTTTTTAATTCGCGTTTATTTATGAATTTATTCTGTTGTTAACTTCAATATTTAGTGCCGCGCGTGCGTGACTTTCGGACGCGTGCGGATCAGTAATTCGCTGACTAGCTAGGGGTTACTCACGTGCAAGGTCCTTATTGCGCTTCGTGTTGAGAAATAATTTGGCAATTTTGGATTAAATTGTGGATAGTTTTTTTGGGAAAATTTAATCTGCCCTATTAAGTTAGGATCTTATTCTCATACCGAAGAAAATAACGTAGTTACTACGGCATTTAAATCCGGATTTAACGCGTTAACATGGCTGCACCGCGTGATTTGCCTTATACTAACTAAAGGAATTGTAACTTTTAAATATCACTAAATTTTATTCAGCTTTTTGTAAAAATACTTATTTCAATGAATTATTCTCAGGCAACTAAGTACAGGATTCCCCTTTTTCTCTAAGCATAGAGCGTGATGGCCGAATGATCTAAGAAGTATCAATATTGTGATCCGCAGCCATTGCTGTTTTAATCTTCGAACACTCCACATCAGATATTCGATGGATTCCACCTACAGATAAGTTGGACCAATTATTAGATCTCATCGTTTTATTGTTATTAGTATAAATTTAGAGTTAAGCTCTCAATAAGCATTACTTTTTTTTAAACTTCAAATATTACCGATTTCACTCGTTTACGCTTTGAAAGTTAACCTACTTAATTTAATTTTAATTTGCTAACGCAACTTGGAAAAGTTCTCACTAATTACGTCACTTACTAATTTTCTTTTTTTTTTTGTATATATAAATATAACCATAAACTTTTGAGTCATTAACAGTTAATTTAATACTTGTGGATAATTTATTTTGTAACGAGGGTTTGGCCAAACAGTTCGATCTCATCTCTCCTTTGAAGCGATGTGCATTATTTGTTACTTTATACTTTAATCGTACACTTACTACATATTTTAAGGAGTTAATTTATCAACTTTTTTTTTTGTTTCAATATATATATATATATATATATATATATATACACTGCTGTGTTTCATAAGAGAAAAGCCATCAACCATATTGAAATGTAATTATTATTTTATGTACATACCTGTTTGTAAGTCCGGTATAATTTAGATTAATTCACACTAGTAGTCATGGAAGTTGAATCTAATTTATCGTCTGACAACTGTACGATAGCCTGGCATCCTAGGTATTTATTTTAATTGAATGGGGAGTGACTCAATGTGATTCGTATAAAGAAAATGTATGAAAATCCTTGGTTACGTGTGGATAGTTGATAAAAAGTCTTAAAAATAGCTGTGTCATTTCTCATCAACTATAAATCAATTAAACCATATTGCGGGGGTATATTTGGTATCGAAGGGGTTAAATTCACAAATTTGGTGTTTACTATATCTGGGTTCTACATGGGAGTGTGCATGTGTTTGCTGTTCCGAGTCTAATTATACATTCTGAATGTAACGAAGGAGGTCTGTTTCCTGAATTTTCCTGCTACCGATGTTATTCCTCCTGATCTAGCCCTTTTAGCTGTATATACGAGCGAATCTGGATGGTCACTACAAAGAAATCACATTTGGAGGTATTCTGATGTCCGTGTAAACCGGTAAACGAGGTATCTGGTCAAAACATTGTTTAAATTATTATTATTTCGTAAGAGACTTAAATTCTGAGCTTTTATAAGTTGGCAAACGTGGTTGGTGGTTTTCTATTCTCTTATGATAGCGCGGATATTTTATAAAGTTCCTTTTGAATTAAAGAATCTAAATTATACTGGATAATTGATAATACTTGTTTGAATATCCCAAATAGCTATACTCACCCTGAGAGTAAGAGTTCTCATACTTTTTTTTATATATTTCCTGTATAGACTTGTTCATGAATTATACATGTTATTAATGATTGCACTGTTTTATCTAATTTAGAAGTTATTTATTTATATTTTCTTTTGCTTAAAAAGCATATAGCCGGAAAATCACAATAATACATACATTTATTGTTTAACGTACTTTTTTTTCTTTCTTTTTCTTTGTTTCGGAACCTATGCCACTAAACTTAACTTTCACCGTTTTGCGTCGGGACATAAGAGATGGAGCAAACGGTTTTGGCGCCCTTTTCATTATTTTTAAAATTTGGTAAGAACATAACCCACCCCACTCTCCCTAGCTGCGGGGACCTCTTATGAAATTTTGGCTTACT
Source organism: Protaetia brevitarsis (assembly GCA_004143645.1). Classification (NCBI taxonomy): domain Eukaryota; kingdom Metazoa; phylum Arthropoda; class Insecta; order Coleoptera; family Scarabaeidae; genus Protaetia; species Protaetia brevitarsis. The sequence continues at coordinate 62,889 of RXPK01002139.1, forward strand.
AGTGCGCATAGCAGTTTTTTGCGTTATAAATTTTTGCGAAAGGGCTGATTTTCTTTCGTTTTATTTTCCACCTATGCAACCATCGGTTGTAGCATTGCATAGGTAAGAGAAATACAATATATCTTTGAATTGTACAATCTTAGGAAAAACGAACTGAAAATGTTAATTAATAATTACAAAAAAGACTATAACAACACATGGATACTGAACTCTACTAATAAGTCGAAAGAAATGTAGAACATAATAAACTCCAAGCTATCTGATAAGGATAAGAACAGTAAAATTGTTTTATGTCATAATAATGCTGAAATTAGTGACCCACGCAATTATCCGATCTATTTTTGGATTACTTTACGTATAAATACACACCAATAGAGCAAGAAAATAAAGCAGCCAATTATGTAAGACAGAATAATAAAAGTATTTATTTCGACCCTACTTCAACTTACTGAAATTAATAACATTATAGATGAAATTGCGCCAAAGTCCTCTTGTGGTATCGATAACATCACTACGAGTATATTAAAAAAAATCAGCTACATATATAGTGGGACCGTTGTTAGATATAGCTAATTGTATGATGACGGAAAGGACTTTTCCCGAAATATTAAAGTACGTTAAAATCTTGCCGGTACATAAAAAATGGTAGAGAAAACCATCTCAGTAATTTTCGTAATGATCTGTCTAACAAGCATCTGTTTAGCCGTAATTGTGATACTTCATCTGGAATATCTACCAGACATGCCGATTTTATAGTAATACCCTCCCACAGCCTTTCCACTTATGAACGAGGAGCTTTTTATAAAATAATTTCGGCGTATATGCCCTTCCAAATTACATTAAAGAAATTACTAATGAAATGAAAACAAAAATAGAGCTACGCAAATATTTAATCGAGAATACATTTCATTTTAAGTTAGTAAATTATTTACAATGTTAGTAACGTAATGTACCTCTTTATATGAGATGTCTTATTGTGTTTTTGACACTGGCTTGTTTTTATACATTTTTCAGATGGCAAATATATTATTATTACTATCCTGGAATCCGCATTTAGAAGGGATCACGCACAAGGCATGAACATGCCGTAGGATATATAGGAAACCTTGCAGGCTATCTCCAAAACTAGTTCATTGGCTCTATGTGATGGTTCTACGTCCAATCATAATCTATGTAGCAATAGCTTGGTGACAAAAGCTGTAACAAACCAGAGCCACTGCAAAACTTACGTCCACTTAAAGGAAATCACAGGAGCAATGTTTTTCTCCACGCCATTGGCTTCAGAAGTTCTTCTGGATCTACCACCCTTGCACATTTTTGCAGAAAGGGAGGCCAGATTAACAGCACTTCACCTAAGGCAAAAACCGAATCAATTGTCACATACTCTGTGTAGTGAACAAGCTTCAACAATCGGTTACTTCCGACAGTAAACTGGGAATACCTTCAAATATGATGCATCCTCGACCAGTGATCGATGCATACTTAACTACCTCTTTTCTAGATAGAAAGGAATGGAGATGCAACGGAAAAACGCTGACACAGGCAGACAGATGTTGATTTACGAATTTTCGGACGGTTCGAAAACCAAGCAAGGTATGGACGTAGGAATATTTTGTCGCAGTTCAAGAACCAGAAGATATTATAACTTTGGAGAGTACTCGAAGATCTTTCAGGCTAAAATCTATGTTGTTGAGGTGTGTGCTAGAGATAGATTCCGGATAAAAATTACAAACATAAATCAACAAAATGTTTCAGTGACTCTCAGGCGGTGCTGAAAGCGCTATAAACGCAACTTTAAACTGATATAAAGCTGTAAACAAATCCTAAATACGTTGGAGAGAGTATTGGGCAGGATAAGAGGCGATTAACCCTTAGATACCCTAGCTTCGCAAATCAACGTAAAGACCCGAGCACCCCGCTCGATGACCCCCATCAGGGTCCCCCTTTGGCTTTTGGGAATTTCGAAGCCCGAGGTGTTGCAAAATCGTACAAAATATTCAATAACTTTAGAATAACAACAATTAGACCTATATTAAAGATGTTTACTAAAAACGCAATATTTTAAAATAATCCGCACAAATAAAAATTTAACAAAATTAAAAATTTAACTTCAACTCTGAACAAAAAGTTTAATAACTAAAGTATATGTTTAGATTAGTGATTCCTTCACGGCACAATCAAAACAAAGGACTTTAGTAGTTTTCCTACGATGGGCTTCACAAACAAATTTTGTGCAAATATCACACACAAGACGCTTTTCTTATCTTTTTTTCGAGGACATTTATAACATCTAGCACGTTTTCTGGGTTCGACGGCCTCCTTTTTGAGAGGGGGAGGTAATTCAATTCCGCAATCAGTTTTGCAGAGCCGTTTTGACATGTCTATGAGGATTATCATTAGCACGACGCTCCACATTTTTTTTTTCCAAGTCGTCAGCAAGCTTCAAGAGAAACAGGCGTCGACGACAAGAGCTCTGTCTTTTCCATTCTAAATGTTTCTCAAAGTAGATAATAAATAGTTCATGGAGCTTATATCCACAATGTTCATAAAGAGCCTAAAGGGCTAGCGTGCGGTTCTTCTAACACATGTGTATTCTCTCACCAATTTATCGGCATTGTCGACGGCACCCTTTGTGGCATTGTAGTCCAATATCATCAAGGGTTTCTCATTTTCTTCTACTGAAATGCTTTTATCATGATGTTGAGATGATAACAAATGAACCATTTTACCTTTCTTCGGTATATAAGAGACCATCGACAAGTCATTAGTGAATACAAATTTTGAGGAGTGTTCTGGAAGAGTGCTTACTTTCAATTCATTAGGGGTATGCTGTTTATTCTTCCGAACAGTTCCAAGCAATGTAAGTTTTTTAGTGAGTAAAAAGTTGGCTAGTTCCACGGTAGTGAAAAAGTTGTCTGTTGTAACTCCTCGTCCTGAGTTATAGTAGGGCTCAACCAAATCGGTTACCACACGATATCCTTGATTTTGTTCCCCAGCATTACCAGGTAGTCTACCAGTGTAGACTTGCAAATTACAAAGGAAAGACGTTCTGACATCAGCAGCCGCCCAAATTTTGATGCCGTATCTGGCAGGTTTTGATTTTATGTATTGCCTGAATGGGCATCGTCCTCTGAAGGCAACCGACTGCTTATCGACTGTTATATGTTCAGATGGTTCAAACCGCTCTTCTGCAATGTTCAGTAAACATGTCTGCATACGTCGCTAATCGCCGCTAGTGTCCGTTTCCTTTCTTTCAGATCTGGTCATTTATTGTCAAATCTCAAGAAAACTGAAAGTTCTATAAATCTATTTCGCGACATTGCAGCACAAAAAAAGAGAGGCGTATAGTGGGATCAATGGTCCACATTTCTCTTGTTGATTCCCTTCTGCATCTCAAAGCACCCGCTTTTGTAAGAATACCTAGAAAACAGTCTAACTCGACATGATCCAGTGGTTTCCATTTTTTTTTTGATTCTGGCTGCTGATCAACCCACAAAGTGTAATATCTTTCTGCTTTCTCGTTCGTATGAAGACAAATTATATCCTTGATTACCGTAGTTATAAATAAATTAAAAATTTCCACAAAAGAGTCGGCAGTGCTACTGTAAGTTGTAAGACCAGGACCAATATTCAAAATATTTCTCGCAAAACGCTTAGAGCTCCGTCCAGGACTACTAGTCCACTTCATACCTGATTTTGCTGTATATTCAGTTTCTTCTTGGTCCTCGTTTTCACTTTCGGTAACTTCTTGACCATTATCAACTGGCTCGACATCGTCTTCTTCCTCAGAATTTACTTCCACATTATCATCTTCTGACTCTGACATATTTTCTTGCAAATTTAGCTCCTCTTCGCTACTGCTGTCATCATCTAAATCATTTTCATAGTCTAATTCCCCCTCAGATTCCGAGAGATCACCAAATCTTGAAGCTATTCCTGCAAGTTCTGTCGCGGTTAAAATCTTTTTTCTATTTGGACGGCTCATTTTCGATTATAAGCTGCAAATTTGCAAGATTGTTACAATTTACATAAATACCCAAGGGGGGTACTTTGGGGGCCCACTTACCTAAAATGTATAAATATTATGCAGAGGTGGAAAAAGTTGCAAACCAATTGCACTAAACATAACCTCAAACGTCATTTGACAAATAGCTGTAAGCTTGGTTGCCTACTCAACGCCAAAACAAAGTCACAGCAAAATTTTTAAAAGATCTAAAAACAATCTCATTGAGCAAGATACTGAACTACATTAAGAGCCTGAACTTGTTGGATATAGTTTAAGACGATATGCACTCTACAATTATTAGACCCTAGTGGATGCAATGGACGATTAAACAAACCATGCGAATGCTATATCTACTAATCTAACTGGTCTAACCCGTCTTTTTCCCTTTTCAAACTAATATTAAGAATTTTATTTACCATAGGAGCTTTTACGCGATAATTATTTGAAACTTTTATGTATCTTACCACAAATCTAACAATTTAACCTCACTGCACGGATGCAAAACCGCAACACAGCTTTCACATTCTTTCATATTATCGCTAATAGATTTTTTTCCGGAATGCACGAGGCGCCGCTGGTTTACTCCCAATGCGCATAAAGGCAGGGAAATGGAAATCAATTTACCGTCCTCGCCATTTCCATATACTCGACATCGATGCGGATATAGAGACGGCACCTCCTATTTATCAAATATTATCTTTTACCTGCTGGCGTGCTCCGGAATCCAAACGTATAAAATGATAATTGATTTATTACGTTTTCACTATACACCGAGTAAGCGCCCTCTTACGGTCTCTCCGACCTCGATGTATGCCGGAATGTGGTGCAACTGAAATTAATAACGTACCTAGGGCAATTAACAGATATGCTCGGATTATTTTGAACACATCGCTGAACGCGTAGCTAACGCAATTGAATTAAAGTTGATTGGTGTGATCTGTTGTATGCAATGTGGGTCCAGTGTTTGTACGCAGATATACGCGGAGTTAGAGTATTGATACTTGGCTATAGACATGTTGGTTGATCTCTGTATGTACATGCATTTCTGTTAGCGTGTACTACATCAATGATTAATTAGTTAATTAGCACCTAACGCCGTGTTAATTATAATTACTAAGTAACGGCTTATGGCGGTTGAATAATAATTAATGAGTTATGCACGCAAGCGCATACCGCTGTTAAAATAAACTATAATAATTTATAAGACAATGCAGCATCTTCGCGTTTTGGGAGCTGCTATTAGTGAACTACCCAAAGAATAGTTGATATATTTAACCTGACAGTTCTCAACCGGTATTGCAAATCCAGATTAAATTACGATTGTTGTGGCTATGTAATGTATGTAAATAGAAGGGTGATGTTACACTGCGATCTAAAAGATCTATTGTGTCCCCTATTCTTGCTGCTTTACAGCTGGCCTTCCAATCCTATTCCTTTCAGAAAGTGTAGGATGTAAGAGGGCCCCAGTCTAGGTAAGTTTCCCTCTTCGATTTCACATGCTCCCAGATGCAATGCCCTCGAGTTGCACAGTGCTACGCAGTTTGAGAGGAGGTGGATGCGTGTTTCATCCTGCTCCCCACAAAATCTACATTGTGTTGTGGCCATACAGGCATATCTTTATTCAGACCTTGTCGTATATATGTATTATGGTCATCTCTATCATAGAAAGTGCTTCCACTGTTTCTCAGTTAGATCATTTCGACCTAATTCTTAAACTACCTCAATAGTGCAGCAGATGGACCAAGATTTCTCCTTTATATTGACGAAATCTCCAAATGGTGTCTTCTATCAGATGTCTGACATGCGTATGCTTGTCTAATCTACAGTGACGGGGTAATAGTTCTGCTATCATTTTAATAGTCTTTCTGTATTTATTCAGTAAACCTTTCTTAAGAAAGGTAAGAAAGGAACGTAGACGAGCACTTAGGTGCTGGTCTACGTTCCTTCCTAAGCCTTTGTTCTGGTGACTTTTGCTAGGATTCGTTGGGTTTATTGCATCAGTTGATAAATTATATCATTTATATATAATAAAAGTGCCAGCCCCAATAAAAATCTTTGTTTAGTCCCATTTCGTCGGTTTATCTTACCCAAACAAACTCTATTATCTATTCGGGTGCCCACCTCGTTTAGGTCGTTGTGTGCAATGCCAAGGCAATTTGGAGGAAACTTGTGGAACTACTCCCTATAAGTTTCGAATATTTCTTTTTTTTTGCAATCATAAGGCTCGGTTTAAAAAAGTGCACATTCTAAAAAAAATCTTAACATTCCTGCATATCTGACTAAGCCATTCGATGGATTCTTTATTTGCTTGGCGGGAGCAGTCTGATATGGAGATTCCGGAAACATTGCAGCGTCTTGGTTTTTTGTATTTAATTCTCCAATTCCTGTGCCCTTTAGACTGAAGCCTCATTCCTCTATAAATATAAGTTCCGTAGTCAGTCCTTGGTTAGCCATGGTCATCAAGTTAAAGATAGATCCTTCGACACATTCTTGTCCCATGTTCCAAAGCGATCAGAATGGGTTAACATCAGTATTTTTGAGCTTTGCTGGGTACTACAGATTCTACTATAAAGCTTAGCTTGCTATACTGATTCTACTGGTTCCTGCTTGCCCTGGATTCAGGCTAGTATCTTTAGACTCCGTGGAAGGTGCTTGGGTTCAACAGTAGTTGAATCCGTGTTGCTTTGAAAGATTCTTTATGTATGCTTTTGCCTTGGAATAGGTTCTAGTGTTTTTGTTCTTGTAGAAAGTCATTTATAATAATCTTGAGTGGAATAGTATTTCCACTCAAGATTTTCTTCGTGAATTGCGCAAAATTGATGCTCGCACTCGGAGCAATCGTCACAAGTTATTTTGAATCAGATTCATATAGTCTTGATTTATTGTTTCTCCAGATAACGCTTGTGTATTATAATCCTGACGCTACCTCACTTAAACTTTCATTGGATATCTTCAAGGTTTGCAGTGGTGTCTAGAGTCTCTGTTAGGCCCTTTTAACTCTCGATACTTTTCTTATTAGCCTTAATGGTTTGGTTTATATGTCCCTATCTTGGGTATATCTTTTTCCCTGCCTTTGCGGTCTGGCTTCTGCTTTTTGCATAATTGGGATATATGTAATTCTAAGTAGAAGCCCCTTAACAGGTTGTCTTTCATCCGAGCCATGTGAAACCTGTTTTTTTTAAGGAGACTGACACTCCTCCTTCTATTCGTTTCTTATCCTAGTAGGGGGAGGGGATTTGATGGCGCAAGTTATGTTGCCTATCCACAAGGAATTTAATTTGAAAATAGCTTTTTTTTCTGGCAAAAAAATGTACGTTGCTGACCCCTTTGGAGTATATTTATTTGAGTATTTATATTAATCCTCTCCACCATTTCTCAAACTTTTTTTAATTGTTCTACGGTGTAATTAAATAATAGATTAAATGTTCGGTTCATTCAGGTTTATTATTTCAAAGTCTGAAGATGGTTAGATTGGGTGGAAACATGTAGCTTTACTCTATTGAAACAATAAATCTAAATGGAGCATACATTTAATTTTTTAAATTTAATTTCATCTACTAAATACCTTTTCTCTAGTTTTTGAAAGTTTTTTTTTTTTTGCACCTTGCACACTAACCTCTCACAAACTTAGTATGTATACATGTATGAATCGAGGATGATATTACACTGCGGTCTAAGAGATTTATTGTGTCCCCTATTCTTGCTGGCCTTCCAATCCAATTTCTTTCAGGAAGCGTAGAATATGAGAAGGCCCTCAGGCTAGGTAAGTCTCCCTCTTCGATTTCACATGGTCCCAGGTACAACGCCCTCGGGTTGTGCAATGCTACGCAATTTGAGAGGAGATGGATGGGTGTTTAATCCTGTTTCCTACAAAATTTATATTCAGATTCCTTCGTTAATTCAAGTTTACTCAGATATCCTTTCGGTTTGGAATGTCCTGAAAATATTTCTACTAATAAGCGAATCCTTTTTTTGCTCCCGTTGATGCATTCTGAAAATTTCCTCTGGATAAAGCTTTCCAGAAGAGTTTTACCCTGCTTCATTCTTTGGAGATTCTCCCAATAATTGGATTATCTCTGCTCCATTTTGCTTTTAATTTCTTCAGTATTGTACTGTTACTTTTCCCGCAAAAAGATTCAGGGCCTACGAATGGTATTCCACCTCCTTTTTTGCAAGATTATCCGTTATTTCGTTTCCTTCCACTCCTGTGTGACCCGGAACCCACAGAAGGGTTACTTTATCTCCTTGCCTAGTTCGTTTAATTCCCCTGGGCATACCCAGATCATTTTGAAACTTATTTTATGTGAGCTCAGCACCTTGATGGCTGCTTGACTACCAGACATAATGATAATCCCCTGATTTCGGTAATTCCTCTGGGGTAAATGAGCTGGACACAGTTTCCTCTGTCGTTTTGGAGCCATCAGTATTTGATGGTAGTTCTATTCAATTTTTGATCCCCTTGCTCTTGTAAGTAAGCTTTGTGGTTAATTCTTTCACAAAGCTGTTTTTTTTTCTGATGTGTCATTCCGAGAAATGTCGTCAGGAGATTGAGGGCTATGACTGATCGTTCCTTCCTTAATTATTCTGAGTGTGGTTCTTTTTTCCATGCCTTCAATCACAGTGTGGAAAGAGATAAGATCTCATATTACCTCGACGACTGCTGTTAGACAGGCTCTCATAACTCCAGTTCTGTATATATTGTAATGAAATGTATACTCGATACTATTTAAATGTAAAGTTACTATCTTATTTAGTTATATTTTAAAACTAATTAGATATTATAAGAAAAAAGATATAAAATGTAGCGGCAAACAGCCAGACGATGTCCAGGTGATGTAGGAGATCTCTGCATTTGGCAAGTTCTACCTACATATCGAATATGAATATTAGAATTTGAATAGTATATTTTTACAATAGATATTGACAGATCAAATTTGGATCCAAGTTCAATTCAAGTGAACATTCGCATTTTTTTTTACAGTGTATTAATGTCATTTAAATTTAGTTTAATAATGTTTTTATATGCATTGGTATTCCAATTGCATTGAAATGTCAACAGAAAGACATGGAAAATTGCTGGAAATTCGGTTCTGTGACAATTCTATGTGTATAAATGGTTGCCTACTTTTTGTCTACAGTAATGAATTTTAAGATTGTTAATTATACATAGTAATAAGTGTTAAAACATTTTAAATGTATTTTTCTCATGATCGAGAGACACCTACCTTTGTCATATTTTAATTGTAAGGTGATTCCAAAATTGTGCAATAATTATTTATTTTTATTTCGTTTAAACATTCGACAATCCATTTGGTCACATGGGCATTCTCATGTATTAAACAATGCATATTCCCCTCGCATCGGTGAAATTAACGAACATTCTGTGACTGTGGTACTCCTTGTCGAAGACAATCGCTTTCAAGTCGGTTAAAATTTTTCAATTCGAACATTCAACTGCCAACCTTCCTCAGAGGCAGACGTGTTTCAATTTGTTTTTGTAAAATTTACAATTTTATTCCAAATTACAACCTAAAAATAATTTTTAATTGTTAAACAAAGTTTTTCACATAAATATTATCCAAATTACCTACTACTTTTGGGTGATTTTTCTTCAACGACGATTTTCCCGAGTATGTTCCTGTCCTGATGCCGAGCCACCTCCCGTGATCTGAAGTACCTACGATATACCAGGGCCCCTAACAGATACCCGACCATTCCTAACCACTCCGATGTCCGCAGAATTCGTCCTCGTAGAAGGTATTCCTCGTCAAATCTACCTAAAAATAAACGTATTATCACAATTCTAATCTAAATTTAATGATATATATATATGTGGGCCTCCACGCCCCGTACGGAGCTTCGCCGCTCGCTAGAACTCCCCAGATTCTTATTGGCCGAATCAGATCCTTGACCTTATACCATCCAGGCGATTTCTCTGGCTTTGATTCGTATTCTCTTCCATGTGCAGCGATTTTGTGCCAACACCTTCCATCTAGATTTGACTCCATTTGCCTCAGATCCTCTCCCACCTCATCCATCCATCTCATTCTTGGTCTGCCTCTCGCCCTTCTCCCGTCCATATTCCAATTCGTCAGTGCCCTCGCATTTTCCTCCGGCCTTTCCTAAATATATGTCCTAACCATTATCCTCCACATTTTATATACCCTAATATATTTTCTACCGCCCAGTTCTTCCATTATTCATTGTTAGTTAGTCGTCTTCTCTACACTCCACTTTCCAACAATACTCCACCAACATTCTTCTTATCATTTTCCGCCTCCTGAATTAACAGCATTTTCTCTCCTTCTTTAGTCATGTCATGGCTTCGCGCATATGTTAATATAGGTCTTAACAAAGTTTGTACATTTTTACCTTAGTTCTTTTTGAGATCTGTCTATTCATGAAAGTCTTTGTTTGCGTAAAACGCTGCGTTCGCTTGTTGTATCTTTTCCTTATTTCTTCTTATCCTTATCCCCTGTTCTACATACGGTTACTCCTAGTATTTAAATTTACTGACAGTTTCAGAAAGTGTTCTCCTCCTATTTTAGTTGATTTTTTCCTTTCATCTCCTCCTATCTGCATATGCTTAGTTTGTTTATGTTGATTTCCACCCCAGACATTTTCCTTTAGCTTTAACTAATTCGTATATTTCGTCTAATATTTTCTTTGTTTCGCTACTATGACTATGTCATCCGCATATCCTATTATTTGCGCCCCTCGATTTCTTATATTTCCTTTGTTTAGGCTCTTTGTCATGCTACTCTATTACTAGATTAAATAACGTTGCTGATAAAAGCATCTCCTTGGTTCACCCCTTTATTAATTTTAAATTCCTCTGTTTGACCTGTGCTAAATTCTTATTTTTGCTCTTATTTCATTGGAGTGTCATTGCTATTAATCTTCTAAGTTTAGTAGGAATACCTAATTCTTCTAAAATTCTCATTAGCTGTTGTCTGTTGATTGAGTCAAAGGCTTTGCTTGAAATCAATAAACATTACTTCCAATCCTATCCTGTATTTCGTTTCCTTTTTTTTATTATTTGTTTAAGACTGTGTATCGCGTCCACAGTGGATTTTCCTTTTTGAAAACCGTATTGGTAATCTCCTATGAGATTTTTAATGTTTATTAGCCTTCTTTGAATTAACGTTGTTAGAATTTTATAGACCGTGTTTAAAAGTTTGATGCCTCTGGTTAGTTACTTGCATACCGTTCTATCTCCTTTTGGTGTATCGGAATAATTATTCCGGTTTCCCAGTCTGTCGGCATTCTTTCTTTTTTCCATGTCTCTAATATTAGGTCATATATTTTTCCTTGTAGCGAAGCTCCACCATATTTAATCAGTTCGATACTTATTCCATCGTCTCCTGGAGCCTTTCCATTCTTACTTTGATTTATTATTTGAAGTACCTCTTCTTTTGTTGGTTTCTTGATTTCAATTTAAACAAATTTAATGATACTTATAAGAAATTTATTTTAATACGTTCAGCAAATTCTGGGTTTAGGAATTTGTTTGTATCATTGCTGAACGGTTTGCAGTTACTTGGGGAAATGTGTATAAGTTGGTAGTAGTCTAGGTTAATAAATATTTAATATGTATTAACCATACGAACCAATATCCAGTAATTTACCATTGTAATCTTTGCCCTTTCGAAAGGTTAGTTTTCGCGATGGCCAGATTAGTTCTTTTGTTCCAACATAGTAATTGTTTACGTAAAATAACGTTCTAATGCCATTGCTTTTTTGCGATAATCAGAGTCTACTTAAGGCACGATTAATGGCAACATCATATCTCCCAACGCTTTAACGTTATTCGAGCACAAGTAACGTTTAAGTAGATATCGATAAACGAACGGCCCGTAAACATTGAATTGGATCCGATAGTAACAGATTTCCACCGATAACGGCCTTCGACAGGCACTCATAAAACAAAAACCACTCTCCGACGGCCGGGCTGGTAGAGAAGGTTTTGAGATTTATAGTGGGCAATCTTTCGGGGAAGCGGCAGTTTTAATCTGCTCGGCGATTGGCCGCGGTTACAGACGGAGAATTGCCGATATAAAAACCGCAAGCCCAGATGCGATAGCGAGAGCTTTTAAACCTCGTAGTGGCTACTTCTTTGTATCGTGGTTTTTAGCGTATCGTTTAAGTCGCTTTAAGTATCCCGTTACGCTCTGCATTGATGTGCAATAAACGTTCTATGTATGTACGTTAGGTAATTTGGGTTAGTGTCGTTTTTGTTCGGTTTAATTTCGTAGTTAATATCAATTGAAGTGAACTGGGTAATTACACTAATCGAAGTTAAATTGCCCTGCATTGTTGGATATGTGGGGAACATGTGCTTCGATCTAATAGAAATTTGAAACAGTTCACCACTTGATCACCATTAAACGATGCGTTTAGAACTCGATATTAACATGCGTAGAGCTTTATCACGTTTGATCTTTCAAATTCTCATGCATCTGTGTGGAAATCAGTTCCTAAATCTCTAAAAAATTGTGTGTAATTGACATTATAACTGTAAAACTAACAATAGAATGACATAATCGTGCTCTGAAGAGATGCACCTATCTTTTCCGGTTAGAGTGGCCTAAATGCGCGTGGCTAGCCACTCTTCCCAGCCAACAATCCAGAATGACACCTCATTGGCTGATGACACGCATGACTCTTCGCCTCATTCCTTTTCTTTAGTTAATATAGATGAATTAACAGCATTGATGGCATCTATTACTAACAAATGCACAGCAGGCGATGATATGTTGCCCAATTACATAGTTCATGATTACATATTTGGATTTGCATCCTCTGAAAATCATCAATAATTTATCAATCTCATCCATTGTCATTCCGAAGCGTTGAAAAACTGCAAAATTTGTACCAATAGGTGACTATACCAAAGGGTGACTGAGAACTTTTCACCTATTATAGATCCTCTTCTATTATATCCCATTTTGCAAAACTGTGTGAAAAGATGCTTTTTTACGTATTTACAGTTGCAACTCATTCTGGCATTTCCCCTTGTCAACACGGTTTCATCTCAGGTTAATCTACAGCTACCAATCTTGCATTTACATCTCAATTCATTAGTGAGATCTTGAACAGACACCGACAAGTGATTTGATTTGATTTACATTGATCTTGCTAAAGCTTTTGACTTGATCAATCGTGACATCCTACTCGCCAAATTGAGTATTAGGTTTTGTTTCATCCGCTGTATGTTTGCTTAGATCGTATCCAAAATAGAGAAAATATTACGTCACTTATAATGCATACAGCTCCAATAGTTTTATTCTTACCGCGGGTGTGCCGCAAGGCTCGAATTTCGATCCCCTGTTATTCGAGCTTTTCATCAATATTCTGCTTTCTCGAATTGATCTTCCTCTACTTGCTTATACTGCTGGCATTAACATTTCTTGGAAATTTCTTCGGTTGATGATGCGAGCTAACTGCAGCGTTCTCTAGACACAATAATTAACTGGTGTGATAACTTCAAACTTAAATTAAATGTTGAAAAATGATGTTATAGCATAGATATAGAGTACCACTTTAACTCAGAAATCTGAATATAAGGATTTAGTTTTGATACTACCCTTACCTTCAGATCATATGTCATTGTTATATGTTCTGCGGCCATGAAATCTCTTAGTTTTATTATACGTACTGCTGTCGTTTAGGCATCCCGTTTTTCGCGAGTGTATTTTAAGTTGCATAGATTTTGTCTTGTTTACTCCGTTCGTTCGGTGTTCAATGTACCGAGAATTTTCACAAATTTAGGGTTTTGTGTTTGTATAAATTTAGGAGTTGATGGTATAATTTATTTAATTAAGTGTTAAGTTTTTTAAAATTAATTTCATTCATTAAGATGTCTAGCGTTTGCTAGTTCTGTTTAATGCGTTCTCTATTTGATTTTGTCGGTGAATTGTGCGTCTGCGTTGCACGTTTTTGTAAGAAAAACGATTGTAGAAGTTTGTTAGAGAGTTCCTTGTTCGACTATTAACGTGAGTAGACGTATTTTTGTATTTCGTTGTTGCCATTTTGTAATTCATTTGATTTTGAGATTTGATTTCTGGTAAAAATTTAGCCCATCAAGGAATTCATTTATAATAGTTGTTAGTATATTGAAGTGTGTACATTATAGATATAAGATCAATTATTATTTTTGTTCGGGAAGATATTTTTTTAGTTTTTATTGTCTCATTATAGTTTAAAGAGTTAATTTTTCCGGTTTTCTATTTTGCTGATTTATTTTTAATTTTCAATCACCTCGGTTGGGTGAGTAGAAGCATTGTTCTTGCTTTTAGTTTATTTTTAGTAATTTTCTAGAAATTGTCCACGCTCAATATTTTTGAATTTGTTGAAACCACGTAGATTGAATTTGAAATTGTTAGATTGTAGATAATCTTCCTGAACAAACTAATCTTTTGCTTTGTATAGGAAAGAGCATTGTCCTATTGTAATTTAGATTCAAGTGCAGTTTTTAATTTAGGTCTGAACCTTCAGTTCCCGGTTTTTTCTGCGCCTTTGTAATTAAACCCATTTTAAAAAATAAAATTGTTTGTTAATTAACAACGTTGGGTTGAAAATTCTGTTCTTTTATTTTTAATAAAACCTTTTCAATTTTTCGGGTTTTAAGAAAGTCTGATTACTTTCACTCACAATTTACTTTTCGTGGTTAGATTTAAGTTTTAATTCGCGAGGGTAACTCTGAGTTTAATTGTTCTTTTGCGCCCTTTAAAATTTTATCCGTTGAACTAGCTAATTTAATTTTTCTTTTTCATTTTAATATCATTTTGCATTTCTTTTAAATTTCTATTAGTACACAGCAGCACTTATTTTATTAAACATACAGCCCTCTTAAAGGTATTGTATATTTTGACTAAGCTTGAATATGCTGCATTGATTTGGTATTACTACAAACACATGATTGTTGGCCTTAAGTGTGAAAAAGGGGGAAATCTATAAGAAATTTCTTCATAAATTACTTAACAATAATATAGACTGCACTTAAAAATTCTTACTTCAACGTATGAATTTTTCTTGCCAACGTTGAGTTCAAGATATAACTTCAAATCGTTGGGATTAGTAGCTTTCAAGTACAAATTCAGACAGCATCTGTTGATGCACTCTTTTTAGGAAATCATGGGTTATTAGATACATTTTTTTTCTTTTAATGTAGATATTTTTTTCTAAATAATTAAGGTCATTAATTGGAGCTGGTCTTTCTTTCAGCACTACCAAATCGCAAATTGAAGAATCCTTCAATGAATAGATACATAAACAGTCCAATGACTGGTGGCAAAAATCACGGAGCAGAGACAGGCAAAAGGGTTTCTAAAGGAACAGAGGCCTGAATTTACAATGGTCTAGTGAATAAAGATATGAAAACTGTCTAAATGGTAATAGGTCTGCTGACTTGTCACTGGAGATTAAGTAGGCATATGTGCAACATAGGCCAGGTAGAAGATGCTACTTACAGACTCTACCAAGAGGAGGAAGAAACACCTGTTCATGGGCTGTGCCAATGTGATGGCCTGGCCAGGAAAAGATTTCTGCTAATGGGCGTGGTGAACCCCATAGCTAGCAGTTTTCAAAGGTGGTAGACCTTATTAAAAATGCAAAATGGAAAAAAGGGCTCACAATAGACCTGAAAAGGTCGCGATGAAACAGGTAGCTAGGCCAGCTCAATCCTAATCTAATCCAGCATGGCCCACAAATAACCAATGTGGCATTGTGTAAATTTACACAATTTTTTTTGTCAGTGCACGACGTTTTCTATAAATAATGGATTTTAAGAAATATCTTTATATTATAATTGTCTTTTTTTTTTGATAAAAATATCTGATGATGGATAATGGATTTTACTTTAAAGGAGTTGATAATAAACCAGCGTTTTGCTCTTTGTAATCCCTATATTAAGTCTCCTAATTAAGAAAACTAACTAGCTTATAAGTATATTAAGATAGAGATAGAATTTTGAAAATCGGTTTTTCTCTTTTTTTATCACTAAACTCGTGCAACGACGATTTATTTCTAACACAACCATTTTTTATCTAATAAAATCGGATTCAGCGAAGCGTTCGCTAGACCTAGTTTATAGTCAACCGCTAGTTTATGCGAAAAAAAAAAAGTCAAACGCGATTGCCATCTTTAGAATTCAGCGCTGAAGAATTGATTCCCTCTTTCAGATTCATGCCGCATCAGAAACCGTACGAGATCTCCTACCCGGTGAACGGCGTCTACGTCGATAAGGAAGGCACCCATTGTGATATGCACAGCTGTCACGTTCGCCTGACGAATCTAATCAGGAACGAGAGCAGCGGTGCCTACCGTTGCGAAGTTTCCAGCGAGGCACCTGCCTTCCGTCTCGCCTCCGAGACGCACAATGTGACAGTGGCTGGTAAGAAGAAAACCGTTCGCTTATTTTACATTCGTTTTCAAATATACATAGTATACCTGTGGCAGTCGTACTGCGAGGTATCTTTTCGATCGCGTGATACGAATATCTTCGCTTGCTCCGTTGAATAGCTTCCTTTTTGGAAATTAGAAAGAATACTTAGCTTTATTTGAAATCTTTGCTTGAAAGCTCAAACAGTAAAAGTAGATGGGGTTGTTCGTACCCAAGGGAAATAATAATTATATATGCATTGATTCTTTTTTTATTATTTTGATGGTTTTTAATAATAATAGAGAGTGTTCAATAGGGAAGAGATTCCTCTGTAACCCATAAATAGTAACAAATACAAAAATATTCGCGTATGAAACAGCGCATGAAGTGAGCTTTCTGTGTATCAAACGCAATGCTTAGAGCATTCGCTCGTGCTCTAATTTGCCTTAGGGCGTGAAAAGCATTTCACTCATACTTCATACAATATTGTATCTACGACTTAAAAAGAAAAAAAAGTATCATTAGATGAAGGCAATTCATTATTTGTTAGGCAATAACACCTTGACTGGACATTGGCTATTTCAGTAATCTTGGGGATATGTAAGGCGGTAACTTCTCGTAATTACAATCCATTTAAATAACTTTCATTAAACAACTCACTAAGTTTATTCAATCCGTGTAATTTTTGACGATGAGTTCGTGGAATATGAGTTGGTGTTCGGGCTGCTTTCGTCGTCAATTAGATTATTTAGATCCAATCAGGGTAGCTGTAATAGTATCGTGGCTCAGGTACAGGTTGACAACACTTTCGTCATTTTGCCACATATAGCAGCTACTTTAAGGAATGTCTCACATGTTGTCAGTAGCCGCACTATCTAGGTAGCAGGTAATGTCATCTGACGCCTCGTTGTCGTGAACAGCAAGTGCCCTGTGTTTTGCTACCTTTGCATGCAACTTCGGTTCACTAGTTGCCTTATTTTGCTCGTCTAGCACTTCAGGGCAATTTCTGGCAATGTGGCCAAACTTGTTGCAAGCGTAACATTTAAACCACTTATCATCTTCTTTGGTTCTTGCTGGTTGCTTGCTTTTCTTCTCGGTGTTTTGGTTCTGCGTCTTTTTAGGGTGGAATTTCGTTACCATTGCCATTGGTTTGTTCTCCAATTCTTCGTCTCGTCGAAGTTTCCTCTTCTCTTCTAAGAGCAGCCTTGTTTTGACCTTCTTTGTCGTTAAAGCAGCTTCGTCTTGCTCGAGGTTCAGAATGAGTGCTGCGCACGTGTCCGGCAATCCCATCAGCATGACCAGTGCCACTTCTCTGTCTTTGAATTCGTAACCACTACTTCGTAACTTCCTATTCAATTCCATCAGTCGACCAAGGTACAATTTCATACCTTCATCATCCTTCTTTCTGATATTGAAAAAATCTCGCATAAGTTGCAGGATGTGAAGGAGTCCATACTTCGAGTGTATCTCTTCTAATGTGTCCCACGCGTCTTTCGCTGTAGTGCACATGCCGATGTCATCAAGGTATGTATCCTCCACGACCAAGAAGAGAAACGTCAACACCTTTTGGTCCATCTTTCTGTCTTCTGCAGAAGATGGACCAAAAGGCGTTGATTGATTTGAAAGGTGATAAATAACCTTTCAAACCGACGATTCCACGCAGAATAAGAGGTTATGGGTTTCTTTTGCGCAGTGGAAGCGTGCTGGGCCCATAATATCTTATTCTGCGTGGAATCGTCGGTTTGAAAGGTGATAAATAAAAATATATTATTATTTATCATCTTTCAAACCGACGATTCTACACAGAATAAGATCACACACACTAACAGCATCTAACCTTCAATAAAGTTCACAATGGAATCAGGAAAGGAGAATGTCATTCCATTATGAGATGTCGTAGTCCAGAAAATAAGAGACGGAAACATAAAAATTAATGAGGAAATCCACATCCACAACACATGAAAACTAGAATAGCAAGTTGCCCATACAATGGAGGAAAAATTATGTGTTACGATTCAACTGGCGCAAATAAGGAAATTCAATCACCGAAATACAAAAGAATTAATAGATACCCAGAACATATGTTGTCCAAAGCAAAAAGTCTGAGAAAAAAACGTGACCAAGCAAGAAACTAAAGTCACGATCCGCAGCCACAATTCGATGCATAAAGTGACTATCAGCAAAAATCAGAAGAATAGGCAACCAATACGATATTAGTATGGTGGTAGGAACCTACAACACAACAAGGTCATACCTAGCTAGAACGAAACCGAACAACATAAACCAACGAGCAACTACTGTTTATACAGCGTTCTGTCTGACTGCGGACCCTCACACACTGGTGCAAACAAGAAAACCACTCGAAATAAGAATAAAGAACATAAAGAGATTTGCAGGAAAGAAGAACGAAGAAGTCAAAATTAGTTCAGTATGCCAGGAAAACTGATCACAGAATATATTTGGAAAATGTTCCCATCTCCTCCAAAGCATTTGAACAAATAAAAACAAAATTGGAAGAAGCCACATACAGTGACGATATCAGGGGTTATCAGTGGTCCAAGTGTGGAATCGCATAGGGTATGGATGCCAGTGTTGAGCAAGCTAACGGAAGTGAATAAGTTTTTATAGCGATTATACGTACTCGTGTTTTGTTGGCTCTCAATAAATCACTAGTTAACACTACTCCCGACTCAAGGCGCGAATAAACACGAGTGTATCTAGCCGCTGTGGAAATTTATTAACTTCTCCTATCTTGCCCAACACTGATGGATGCCGTTGGTGCATAATAAACAACAATAATGATATTGACAATCATATGGGTTAATATGGTATAATCAGAATTCTAGAACCATAATAATAGCGAAGTAATGATGAGTAAAATTCTTGAAGAAATCAACAAAAATACGATGAAACCTTCTGTAGAAATAGATTTAAAAAATTCCAACAATCAACTTCTAGAAAAAAGAATAACCACAGAACCTTTCCAGGATTTAAAAATTCTGGACTTTTTGCAGCTCTTTCTTGTTTCTTTCCACCTTACTTTCGCTTTAAATCTCGTTATTGACCTTTTGAATTTTGTTATTTAATTTGGTTAAGTTATATGTGATAATACTTTCGAGAAAAGGATCATTCAGGGTTTGATAACACCTTTTTTATATTCATTATAAACCATTCTAGAAATTAACTGGAATTTTAAATTATTTACAACATTTATAGAGAAACATTATTCGAGCAAGGCAGCTTCCCAGAAACTACAGCCCATGTATGTACATAGAAATGAAACCCTGAAATCTCTGGCGTAACAAGTCGTACATAATACCTTGATGAGGAGTTAATTTTCCCATCATTTTTAACTAGAAAGCCATAAAGCCAATATTTGACAGTCAACTTTAATATTATTGGTGTGATGTGTTAACTAATGTCGTCTTTATTCTTACGTAGGCTTTATTTCTAAGTATGTGCCCAGTACTTTATGCGTTTATTTCCTCATTCCATTTGCTTTTTGCATTACTTAAAAGAAAGTTATCACATACTATTCGCAAGCATTGTACAATACATAGATTGTATAAATTGGATTAGAATAGAGTAGTGAGATGTAGCATCTGCATGCTTTGATCAATCATCCCGTCTACTGCAACCACTAGGGTCCATTGTAGACTAGATGCTATCTTAAGTTCATTCAAATTCAAGCACTTAAAGTAGTTTAGGATTTTACTGAAATAGATTGTCCTAAGCAAGGGTTAACCTTCTCAAAAGTTACATATAAAATATGTTTAACAGTCTCCTCGTCTTCTAAGCACAGTCGACATTTAGGCTCATCGAAGATTCCGATTCCGTGTAAGTTCTTTTTGAATTTACACTGACTTGTAAAAGCAAGACAATTACTTTGACACTTTTAGGATCATGCTCAAGCAGCTGCTTGTTTCTAACATGATTGAGGCAAATACATTCCTTCGCATGAAGCAATTTCTGATTTGTCCTTTACCAACCGTAGGTACTATTGTCACGGGGGCGTGCGATGGGGGGTAAGTCAGAGGCAATACATATAATAATTACACCTACCTTGGGTTGCAGGGGCAAGAATCAACCAAAAGACCAGTACACTCCAGCTCTTTATTAGCAGACACCCCACGAGGAATACCTCGTGGAGTCTCCTATCGGAAACCTCCTTGCGGAGTGCCTCCGTTACAGAGAGTCCCCATTAAATATAACTACAACGATTATATACCTTAGCGCTATCCCCACTCTTGAAGGCCGATTCGTGGCATCATTCCAATGGTAGGTTCTGGTACTTGAATTTACTCCGCAGCATCTTTTTTTCGCAAGGATGTCTGCTTCCTTATTTACGAGAATGAATGAATGCCTAAGTAACCAGCTTAGAGGTAGATTATTAGCTATCCCCAATATAGTATGTTTACAGCTCCAGATCGGTTTCGAGTTGCATTTAGTCGTCTCCAGTGCTTTCAGCACCGGCTGCCTGTCACTGAATTTTTGTATTGATATATGTTTATAGTTTTTGTCCAAAATCTCTCCCTATCGGACATCTCAATGACAAAGATTTCAGCCAGAAAGATCGTTTTTTGTCGTTCAAGGTTGTAATATCTTCTGGTTCTTAGACTTCGACAAAACATTCATGCCACAGCTTATACGGTTTTTGAACCATCGACAAGTCAGCAGGTGTCTGCTTGTATCAGGATTTTTTTAGTGCATCTTCATTCACGTCGGTTTGGATATGTGCTATAAGAAATGCTGTTAGTTTAGCATTCCTTTCCAAAACAACGTGCAAGGGTAATACGTTCAGAAGTGCTTCTAATTCCAGTGGTGGGGAGGAAGATTTTGTTTCTGTGGTTTCAATACCTGCTTTTTGGCTCTGGGTTGTTGCGTCTTCTGCCATCAAGATATCCTTCGCCATGTCCATAAGGATACCTTCTCGTATCAACCGAGGTTAAATACCTAGGTGTTATCTTGGACGCCAAACTGCTGTACAAATCACACCTTGAACATGTGACGAACAAAGGCATCAGGAACTTCTGGGCCTGCAGAGGTATGTTCGGTAAAGCGTGGGCTAAAGCCTTCAATGGTACACTGGCTGTACACGAAGTCATAGTACCCTCTATAACTTACGCCTCGCTGGTTGGTGGCATAAAGCAAATCTAGGCTATGCTATAGTGCGCTTAGCAAAGTCCAGAGATTGCCTGTTTTGGGATCACGGAGCCATGTCCTCGGCACCGACTGCTGCTATGGAGACCATTCTTGGGCTTCCCCCGCTGCAGTTGGTGCTGTGGTCTGAGGCAGTCCTAGGAGCCTACAGAGCAACATGTAGTGGATGCAAGGGCTTCTCCGGCAAAGTCGGAGATCATACTAGCATCTTCAACTACATCGAACAAACAGTACCACTGTCCGTAAAGGCAGATAAGATCTCGCCCGTTTTCAGCTTCTCTGGGGGAGACAGGGTAGATATCTCCAGCAGAGAAACTGCAATTGCATACATCCGCAAACCAAATCGAGGTTTATCCCGTTGGTTCGTCGATGCCTCGAAAACGTGTAATGGCACGGGCATTGGAATCTGGAGGGACGGCGAGCGGGACGGTGAAGCTTTCAGCCTAGGGACCTCCCCCACCGTCTTCCAAGCCGAAATCATTGCCATTCAGACTTGTGCTGAGGGCATCTCAAACTGCCCACGCGAAAATAGAAGGATTGAAGTCATCTCCGACAGCCAAGCTGCCCTCAAAGCTTTGCGGGCTGTCAGATTTGACTCTGAGGTGGTACTGGGGTGCCACACAATACTGAAACAGCTGGCGGAACATCTTAACGTTACATTGAGATGGGTGCCAGGTCACTCTGGGATCAGAGGCAATGAAATCGCTGACACGTTAGCTAGGGGCGCCAACGAGTTGCCGTTCGTGGGTCCAGAACTGACGTGTGGTAGCTCGTATGGGGGAATCAAAAACGTTTGTCAGGTCCCAACTTGTTGCTAGCACTGTTCCCTCTGGAATAGACTTGCCGGCGCTAGACACTGTAAAATCACTAGGACTCCAACCTTATCAGGAAGACTCCGTAAAGCTAGTCTTATGAGCAGGGACAGATTGAGATTCTCACAGGAATCTAACTGGGCACTGCGCACTAAATAAACACAGCACCGCATGGGCTAGTTGAACTCTCCCTGTGCAGGAGGTGTGGGGGGCGGAAGAAACTCCTGCTCCTTCTTCTCAACTGCTCGGCAGTGGATGGGGGAGGCAGAAGCACTTTGGGGTCGATCGGTTGGACGACCCAGAGTTGACAAATTAACTCTCAGCCAGATGCGAACTTCTTTGATAGGGTGCAACCTGAGCGAGAGGCTAAATATGGACATGGGGCACAATAGGTCTCTCTGGCGAGCTGCCTTCCTCGGTTTTACACCCGCCATGGAAAAAAAGGATACCTTGGCTTGTGAGCGATCTTTTCTAAATGCCAAAGGTTGGTGCTTATCAAATAACGCGCTTGGATATTTTACATTATCTCAAAATGCAAGTTTTACAGCTTGAATAGTGAGTGATATTCGAGTACCTACGTTGTAAAACTTCAAATAAGAACTCTTCAACTAGCCCGACATGACACTATAATTGAGAACAGAAACAAAAGGAACCTTTCCGATCTCAGACAAATTAATTTTAAACGTATTATCCTGCGGGAGAGGCCATTAATTTTCAAACAATAAAACTTAACGATCGCTCGGCGTACTAGCAAAGCGTCGCTGAAAACCTTTTTTAAAAGTTCGTCGCAATTGTTTTCGATTCTCATATAACTGCCATTATAGCCATCGCGAGTTCTTCCGCCTTCCGTTCTTAACGCGGGACAACCACGACACCGGGAGAAAAGTAGTCAACTTCCCTCGACGATGTGGGACGTATTATAATGGTAACGTTTCCCTTCGTTGTCCTCGGCGAGGATTTTTTGCTTTTCAGTCAGGCAACGGACGACGAGCAATCGACGTGATGGGGTAAAAACAGGGGAAGAGATTTATTTTAAATTTTCCGACGGATGGGGATTTTTTGCGCCAAATTGTTCGAATGTTGTTCCTAAGTTCTTCGATTTGGAAATTGCGTGACGCGCTTTTTTTTTTTAAGCTGCGATTCGACCATGAGAAAAAAGAGGGAAGTTTCTGACGGGTGAAGGGATTGTTTGAGTTGTTACTCCGTTGGGGAAAGAGAGCGTTAAAAATGTGCTTTTTTTCGCTAAATTCTCTACCCAATTCGGTTCTTTCATTCGCAGTGCGAAATAAAATATTACACAGCATATATTCCGCATTTAGTGATTGGTAAAGTTAATATTGGTTTATACTCATTAAAGCAAATCGAAAAACCTGTGTTCCGATTTTAATGCATAAGGTTATGTCCTAATTAACGATCGATCAATTCGTTCGTGTAATCGAACGATAGAATCAAGCATAGTGATGTGTATGTTATAATGTGTATGAACCCACGTATGTGCTCGCTATATGTTCTTAGAGTATTTCTTTTGTTAATCGTTTCTTGTATATATAGTATACGTTTACCTGTTTTTACAATAAAAAGCGTATGTGCATTCACCATTGAGATCTTGAGTTATTCACACCCAAAATATATACCCTAAATTATTACAGTGTAGAGTGGTCAACTTTCGCCTGCGCGCCAGGCAAGTACATGATGATATATTTTATATTTTTCTATTTTATTTTAACTCGTCTTTTCCAATTGTAAAATACAAAATAAGTAGGTAATAATCATAAGGTTGAGTGGTACACTCCAGAACTGGCTCTGATGGCAGCACAAATGCGTGACTTATATAACATCTATACAGCAATCAAAAATGTAATCACTTTAGAAACATATAAGAAAAAGAAAAAATCCTACAGATTGTTAGTAAATAATACAAAGAAACCTTTTATGGAAAAATCTACATTCAAATAATAAGAGTAAAACTTCATGGAATAATATTAACAAAATAACAAAGCCGAAAAATAAACAAATAGAACCTATTACTCTGCGTACTGCAGCAGACCAAGTTGTAACTAGTCCAAAAGTCGATTGCGAAGTATTTGTAAAGTCCTTTTATAATTTTGACAAAATATCACCAAAACTTGATGCATTACACAATGTTCAATCTAGGAATAGCAGTTTCTTTATGACTCCCACTGATGCATGTGAAATTGGACGAATTCTGTTGGAGATTTCTCACAAGCATTCGGCCGGCATTGATGATGTTCCGTGCTTTATTTTGAAGCATACATAGCAGAGCCATTGGCTCATGTAGTCAACAACAGTCTTCAATGTGGAATATTTCCAAATGAATTAAAAATCTCAAAGTTAATACCAATTCACAAAAAGGTAGCAAATCTAATGCTTGCAATTACAGACCTATTGCTATTCCTACAGCCATTACAAAAGTTATTGAAAAAATTATAAACATTCGATTGGTTACTTACCTCAAGCAAATGGACATTTTTTCCAAAAGTTAATTTGGGTTTGTATCAGGTAGATCAACGACCGATGCCATACATCATACATTGGATTATGTATATAAAGAAATCGATAAGGGTAATGCTGTACTTCGTTGTTTTTTCGATCTCACGAAGGCATTTGACACGGTAGATTACGACATGCTGTTGCGGAAGTTGTGGGTGCATGGAATACGTGGTGTTCTTACGATCTTTTGTATCTTACCTCACTGATCGTAGATCCGTTGTTTCAATTAGGGGATCTGTAGATGGTGAGATCACAGAATTTTGCTCCTCAATAGTTGAAGTTGCGGCGTACCGCAAGGGTTCATTCTCGGTCCGACCCTATTCGTAATATACGTTAACGATCTGCATGTGTCTCTGCCTTCGTGTCTGATTACTCAGTATGCTGATGATGTCAGCTGTATTATTGCGGATTCCACATTGGATGAGGTATCTGTGCGGCCAAGTAACGTTGTATGCATGATGAATGAATGTTCTAAGTGTAACGGGCTTAGACTGAATGTATCGAAGACTAGTTAGTGCACTTCCAAGCTTTCCGCAAATGTAATTATTTAGCCCTCGTATTAGATTACGATAACAGATCCATTCCTGGAAGTGAGTTTGTTGAATTTCTTGGTTTGTTAGTGGGACTCTAGCCTGAGGTTTGATTAGGCACTGCGCTAACCTTGAGCGTAAATTAAGTTCTGGCGTACTTTGTACTGTCAGGAACTTGAGAAGCATTGTTGGCATTGATGTCCTCGCCTGATTCTATTTTCTCTCTATGTGGACGTCACGTCTGGAGGATACGCAATAGTTTTCTGGGATCGGCGCCCTGTGCAGAGAGAATTTCTCAAAAGAAAGTTATTAGGTGTATGCTTGGTGCCTCAGCACGAAAATCATGTCGCTCTTTATTTTAACTTTGAGGTCTTACTTCTTTGGTCCTTGTATTTATTTGAAGTGCTATGTTTTTATAAGCGTAATGAAGAGTTTTTACAAAAAAACAAGGATTTTATAATAATATGGCAACGCGTCCTACAATAATATAAGTGTTCTGTACATAAAACAAGCCATTACAAGCATAGTCTACACTTTCAGATGCGTGATGTATTATAACGCACTGCCTTCAGATATAAAAAACGCCAGACATTACGCTTTTATAGAAACTTATTAAAGGCTTATATCAATCAGTAAGTACAGCTTTTATTGTGCGGATGAGTATTTTACCGATGGGTCTCTCTAATTTTGTAATATTATTATTTAACCTTCAATATATATTTTAAATTTTATTGTTCTTTAACATCATATAACTATGCATTTAATATGTGACACTAATGTTATGTCTGTGTTCTGTCCAATAGTTCATTACACTTGTATTTGAATTTATCTGTAGGTATCATCTATGTTTGTATTTTATTTTATACCACATTCTTATTTGTAGTTTGGTACGTTGTATTCAGATTTAAATTGTGTGTATGTGCTTTATTAGCTATATTTTATATTGTATTTGGACACTGTCAAAGTTTACATATTGCAATTTTGCGACAATAAATATTATTATATTATTATACTAAGTGTCATATACCGGGTTTAAGTTCTTTTTTTTCCTATTACACACACAATTTCCCTAGGTGTAAAATTAAAAAACAAATTGTCAACGCATTGGTAACTGGCGAGTAGACAACCAGATATACCATAAACCAGTTGTTAATTTGTTTTGATTGCTTTATTTGACGTATGACATATTTTGAAATCTTACCATTATTCAGTTTTATTATTTATTTCATTATTAATTAACGTATTTCAAACCCGTAATAAACGTTATTAATTGAATAACTAACATAATTGTCTTTTCATTAACTAAAAAAAATTATGTAGGTATTAAACTAGTTTATTCTCAACAAGCACCTCATTTTGTACCAATAAATTTTTGCAATCTTTATGCTTACTTATACATGATCTATTAGAGAATTTCTCATAGAATTGCAGAAAGTTATGTTGCAGATTTTCTAGAATCATAATCTTCAAACCCGAATTTCCAATTTCGTAACAAACCAGTTCTGTTTCTGATCCAATTTCCTCGACAGCTATGCGATCTATTAATTTTAACGCTCCCAAAATTCGAAAAAGAAAAATGACGCGTTCCCCATGTCAATACCGTGGATGTTTCCGATGTATGCCGCTGAAGGTCGATTCGCGCTTGTTCGGCCGTTTTTCCTCTAGCCAGCCAGCGAACTCTGTGTGGGCTTTGCGTCATTGTCTATTTTCCAGATTCATCCATCATTCGACGTGCGTATACATACGCGAAAACGCTGTAGCGTTCACTAGCATATTATTATGGCGTTTTTATCGTACGCTTTGCATCCGTGCTCAATTTCGCTAGAGCCCTTCCGGACCCATCCACTAACACTATCGGCTTTTTTTTCGGTCTTTCACTGGCGATGGGAAAGAGTTATCGGTTATTTCGGTTTTGGCCGTCCGATACGATGCTGCATGCATGAGTTGAATTTGAAAGTTAGTGCATTGGATCGTTCATAACTGGGGAATATCGTTGTCTAACTTAATTAATTATTCGTTTAATATTATCTAAGATGGCTTGAGTAGATTGTCTCTGCAGTTTGTTGGTCATGAACTGCTTACGTCAATGTTATGGCAAAATAAGGAAAATGCAAAGCTTAGTATTGTATAATAGCACAATAATGGTTATGCTACCTGACCTCATCCTGAAATATATAATTTTAAGGAGACTAATTTTAGTAAAAAAATATACAAACGTATAATACTATTGCAGAGATTTATTACTCACCCTTATCGAATCTGCGGGATAAGAACATTGTCAATGATTTTATGACAAGCTGCCCGCATTGTCTGTCCTGTATGTGCCTTCACAGAAAAAAAAACTAACCAAATGAATATCTTACATAATACTATAATTCACAGTAACATTAAAATGTTGGAGAATGTTCCAATATTCTAGGTGTGTGTTAGTAGAAAAGCGCCTAGTATATTTCTAGAATGTTCTACGCACGTTACGAATCGAGCAAATTTCTTATTCTAGAGTCGTTGGTGCGGCAAATATTTAAAATAAAACCAAGGATTCTAAAAGGTACATAAACCCTAACCTAAATAACTACCTATTTTTAATAAAACAACACATAATAGCCTTACCTTATCTTAAACACTAAAGATTATAATAAAAAACTATATTAAGTAAAACTATAAAAAGGAAACATGTAAATGTAATAGAAAAAAATAGCTTAAAACATAGTTTTAACTATTTTTTACGATGAGATTGAAATGTGAAATGAAACCGTTGAAATGAAATTTTCAGTCGCGCTTGGCGGCATCTGTCGGATTTGAAGAAACTAATGACAAGTTCAGCCATTTAAGTGTCCCTGATGGGCACCTTACCTTATTTGTATTGCATTTGTCTTACTTTACGAAATACTGCTAACATATTCAAACTATTCTATTTGCCATTCTTTCTTCTTTAGATCACTCATCGGGCTGTTAGTACTTAATACACAATACAGATTTCAATTCTTTATTGGTACAAAAAAATATATGGTAACTGATACATGTATAATTCAAATGTGCTAATTCCGGATATGAACGATGTTTTTATATGGGTTAGAGTATAGAATATAGGCCAATAAACTGACATTTGGACTTTTTTAAGTTTTTGAAGTACAATGCCTTTATGAATAAATTATGGATGGTTATGGTCTTGACCGATTGAAAAATGGCTACGCTAAATAAAAATCTTTGCCTTTTTACTTAGGGATAGCAGTCAATCAAGACCATCCTTCCACCAGCCTTCCACATAAACTTGTTTAAGTAACCTAAAAACAAAAATGTCAGCTTCTTGCCTACATGTTCTAATCTCATTTTATTCGTATCTCAAAAATGCTTGTTATAGTGATTAATATTCTAGTTAGTATATATTGATTGATTGATTTTAGGGACTGAACGGAACAGGTCTTCTTATTATCCCTTTAACATGGTGGCTTGGAGCCTATTGTATTATATACGCCGCACTTAGTATATTTATCTTACATAAATAAATTAATCCCCTTTAATGAGGTTTAGTAGTTTTTTCGGATAGACCTGTCAACGGATGTATTATTCCCAGCAATGACAGTGGTTCCGTTCCAATGTTACACATTCATAAACAATAATATCATGATGGCCTCTCCTCTTCCTTGTTGCATACTCTACATATAGGTTCCTCTTCAAAGACACCTATTCTACCTTCTTAGACAACTGTGTCCTGTTAGTAGAATCAACAACATACTATGTTGTAGTTGATTGAGAGCTAATACATTTGCAGGGCTGAGATGTTTGCGTCAACATCCTCACTCTGTGTATTTGCCCTTCAACGGTGAGGATGGTGTTTTCTTTTGATCTGTTCAGCCCTGCCTCACGTGCTCCAACCTTTGTCTCAGACCCGATTCATGTCCAATGAATATTTCAAAGCCGTTCCTTGCTAGATTACTTTCTTTTTGCAAATTCGTTGCCTTTTATATTCTTGTGCCGCAATACCCACACCAAAGTAACTTGTTTGGTTTAGCTAGGATCTTTAGGTTTTCCAGCCAATCTCAAGCTAGTTTTGAGATTAATAATAACTCGAACTACAGGGCTTTGAAGGCTCTTGGCTTAGGGTGCCGGAACACACCGAGCCACTGAGAAGTGCTGTCCGAATGGTCACCCACCAACAACCGGTACTTGGCATATTTGCTGCTTTAAGTTTGCAATGATTGCTCTTCCTTTCTCAAGCCTACTGCCGTATTAGTTTTGAGATTATGAATGTTACAGGGGTTAAAAAAAAAGAAGTGAGGGTTTTCTGGGGCTTTGGAACCTTCATATAAATTTTAATTTAGGACAATATATTTAATGGTATCTAAGTATCAACAGAAATATTGAAAAAGTTAATTTGAAATGCTGCTCACTTCAAAGGACTAGTGAAAGTACGAGCTGATGTTGTAAAACTCTCGTAGAATTTAAATTATAGCTGGAACTTAGCTACTTTTATTTTGCGTTAAAGTGATTTGAGCTGGAGTTTCCTGTGGAATGGTGTTGTGTACAAACCAATATTTGATGTATTGTTTAGAGATTCGTATATTTGAATTCATCACACTAAAATTTTATCCACGCGTCTGGCTTCTTGGAGAGCAGAACAAAATAATGAGTTTAATAGTGGTTCACTGCAATAATTAATCAATCGATCACACCCTTTCTTTGCATTGAAAGGGTATTAAATACCTAGATTAGATCATCTAAATTGTAACGTGCGCTTAAAAAAATAGAACTGGCCTAAATGTTTTTTCTCATTGAATACCTGTTTTCACACATTCTTAAATTATACAGGAATGATAATGTAGTTGGGTTGTATGTTTGTAAGTATGAATGGAGGATGATATTACGTTGCGACCTAAGAAATCTTGTGTCCTCTATTCTTGCTGTTTTACAGCTGGCCTTCCAATCCTATTCCCTTCAGGTTAGGTAAGTCTTCGATTTCACATTCTTCCAGGTGCAACGCCCTTGAGTTGCCCTGTGCTACGCAGCCTGACAGAATATAGATGGGTGTTTCATCCTGTTTCTCGCAAAATCCAGATTCAGATTCCTTTGCTAATGCAAGCTTAGATGTCCCTTCATTTTATAATGGCCTGAAACTGTTTCTATTCAGGTTGATGCATTCTGTAAAGCTCTTCTGGTTATAGGTTTCTAGAAGAGTTTTATCTTGACTCATTTCTGATTTCCTCGTAGATTCTCCCAATAATTTGTTTTTCTCTGCTCCATTTCGCTTTTCACTTTCTTCAGTATTGTACTGCTATTTATTTCGCATAAACTACCCCAGCATTTTTGCAAGATTATCCGTTATTTCGTTTTCTTCCACTCCTGTGTGACCCGGAACTCACAGGAGGGTTTAAGGCCATCTTAACAAACTGATTTCATGTGAACTCAGCGCCTTGATCGTTGCTTGACTATCAGACATAATGATAATCTAATTTTGGTAATCTCTGTCAATATTGCACTGGACGCATCTTCTAATAGCGTGTATTTCCTACGGATATATGCTCGGGTATTTCTCAGAGCTTTCCAAGTACTTGATTCTAGACCCATATATTCTTATTCCAGTTCTTTCTGCCGTTTTGGAGCCATCAGTGTACCGTTTGATTTCTAATTCATTTCTATTCAATTTCAAGATCCAATCGCTCTTGTTACTAAGCTTGGTGGTAATTTCTTTTACATAGCAGATTTTTTTTGATATGTTATCTCGTGGCAAGTCGTCAGGAGATTGAGGCTTATGTCAAATCGTTTCTTCCTTGATCATTCTGAGTGTGGTTCCTTTGGACGCACTCTCTGTCACAATGTCGAGAGGGGTAAGATCCAATATTATGCATAATCGTTCCTTCTTTGACCATTCTGAGTGTGGTTCTTTTTGTCACGCTCTCTACCACAATATGGAGACGGGTAAGATCTAATAGTACCTCGATAGCTGCTGTTGGGCAGGTTCTCATAGCCCCAGTTATGCATACGCTAAGCTTTGCACTTTCGATAGGTTAATTCTCGCGTTGGCCAAATTAGTTCTTTTGGTCCAAGCTACTGATATATAAGTAATGATCGGTCTCACTATCGCTGTGTACATTCAAAGCAGTATTTTTGGGTTGCATCCCAATTTTTTTTTGTGCAAAGTTGCTGCACATCACCAGGGGTGTTTTGGCTTTCAAGTTTGTGTTCTAGAGAAGTTTATTATCTAGAGTAGGGCTTAGGTATTTAACTTCTGTTCTCCAATTTATGTTTTGCCTATCCATTTTTATGGTTTTGAGATTGGATTTCCTTTTTCTAGTGAATACTACTAAGGTAGTCTTTTCCATCATCTTCTCGTAAAGTTCAATTCTCTTTGAACTACATCGCAGAGGGTATTCTCATATTTGTTTCTTGCGTATATGACAATATCATCAGCACGTAGAAGGGTTATATAAGCGTTTGTTTTATGAACTATCTTTCATCTGTTATCATCTTTTTCATATTCTTCATAAATAAACCGGAACTTCCACAAATTTAAATTAAGAAAACCATCCATCCTCTTGTACGAACGAGATAAAAATTCACATCATCCTCACCCAGTAAGCAGTAATCCCTTCCATTTCCCTTTTTACGTCTACCCCATTTAGTCGGCGCTCAAAAGTCGATTTAGACGCGAACTGCAAGCTAAAAAGTCAAAAGCGTCATGGAACACGGAACACTTCAAAAACACGTTCTTCCGACAACCTCCCCGTAATCTATAATAGATGGAGAACAACAAATTTACTTTTTAGTTGGAAATTTGAGTCACGTACGCGTTAATGGGACTTCCAACAAATTCCCGGTCCCGTTTCGCACTTTTATTTTATACTATTTGATCGGAGACGCGAAGGCGGTGCCTAACAGAGAAACGAGAGATCTATAAAAACGCGTCAGAAAAGGACGCCTCGATGCAGGAAGAAACGATCACCACGCTGTGTTCGTATGTATGTGTAACGACGGTTTGAGAGAATAGAGGAAGAAGGATGCCAGAAGAACTCCAGCTACTAGTTAGTTCGACTTCTTTTATTGACGCAATAAAATAAAACCGAAATTTAATTTCGTCCCCTAGTAAAGGAGGTGGTGCTGTGGGTTATGTGGGGGTGTGAGTCGTTCTTTTAATTAATTGTGCGCATCCTTACGTACATTTCTTTACTAATGATCTATACGCGGAGCATTTAAATGCCCAATAGGGCAATGGATGGTCTCCCTAGCCCGGTTTAATTGGCATTTTTATTCCCGAAGGTAACGAGTGGATGTTCTAAATTAAATTCCTAGCAGTGTGGGTCAGTTTTTATCCTGTGAGGATTGCAATGGCGTACGAATAGTTCTTGATGAGGTACGTGGAGTTTTATTGGTCGTAAAATTACCGTCTAACCTCACGTGTTTAATAGAAGTGTTCCAAATGTCCTCTTTTGCAACTTTCGGATACGTATTAGTAGCATTCTTTTTACCGTCTGACTCCGCTTGCTTAACACGCAAAGGTGCCATATGATAAAATGGAAGTGCTTAAAAATACTAATAAAACGGAATAAGCTAAATGGGAATCTATGCATGATGGCAATAAATCTTCGGTATGGAAAGCTGATTTGGTACAACTATCTAATGAATGATTGCATCATTTCTGCGTTGCAGTTGTTAAACCGTTTGGATAGATATTGAGATGTTTGTTCAATATATGTATTGTTATGGCAAATATATTCTACTATTATTTAAAAAGGGAATGTTACTATTTTACTTAGTTATATTTTCAAACTAATTAGATATTATAAGAAAAAGATATAATATGTAGCAGCAGACAGCCAGACGATTTCCAGGTGATGTAGGAAATCTCTGCATTTGGCAAGTCATTCAAGGCATTTTCCTTCAGAATTTTCCCTTCAGGAAGCAAGATGATCAGCAGTGATATACGTACACATCGAAAAGAATATTAGATTTAATAGTGTACTATTACAATAGATTTTGACAGATCAAATGGATCCAATTTCAATTCAAATGAACATTTTATTATTTTTACTTTGTATTTATGTCAGTTAAATTTAGTCTAATAACGTTTGTATACGCATTGGCAGTCCAATTGCTTTGATATGTCAACAAAAAGATATGGGGAAATTGCTGGAAATTGAGTTCTGTAACAATTCTATGTGTATAAATGGTTGCCTACCTTTTAGGTGCAATATGAATTGTAAGATGTTAATTTTACATAGTTAATAACGTGTTAAAAATTCAAATGTATTTTTCTCACAATTCACTGATGCCTACCTTTATTATATTACAAGTGTAACGTGATTCCAGATTTTGTAATTTTATTTGTTTTCACTTCGTTTAAACATTTGACAGTTCTTTCGGTCACATGAGCATTCTCATCTATAAAACAATGGAGGTTTCCCTTATTTCGGTTATATTAACGGATTTTCGCAGACAGTTGGACTCCTTGACGAAGACAATCGCTTTCAAGTCAGTTAAAACATTTTCAATTCGAACGATTCAACAGCCGACCTTTGTTCAAGGCAGACGTATCTCAATTTGTTCTTGTAAAATTTAACGGCTATTTACTAAAAATCCAATTTTATCCCATATTACAACTTAAAAATAATTGTTATTTGTTAACAAAGTTCATCCACACAAATATAATCCAAATTACCTGCAACCTTTTTGGGTAAATTTTCATCAACGACGATTTTCCTGAGTTTCCTGTTATGTTCCTGTCCTGAACGAGCCATTTTTCCGTGATCTGATGTAACTACGAGGTACGAGGGCCCTTAACCGACCTGAACAGTCCTGACCACACCGATGATCGCAGAATTCGGCCTTGTAGAAGGTATACCTCGTCAAATCTACCTAAAAATAAACGTATTATTTCAATTCTAATCCAAATTTAATTATACTTATAAGAAATTTCATTTTTATTCGTTCAGAAAGAATTGAGGTTAGAAAATTATTTGTATCGTCGCTAAACCGTTCGCAGTTACTTGGGGAAATTTGTGTAATTAGGTTTATAAGTATTTGTTATGTATTTACGTTACGAACCAATATCCATTAATTACCATCAACGTTGGCCATTCTGTCTCGGCCGTCTATTTAAGCCTAGCTTAACTCAGTTTGAACGGTCAGAAAACGCGGAATTTTGAAATTTATTTAAACGTATTTACGTTCGAACTTGAATTTAAATTGCAAAAAGTGGAATTACTTGTAAACTTTGTGCTATTAATGAAACGGACTCACGTACTACCTGAGAGAAGAATATCCAAAGATTTATGTCTGACTTTAAACAAATTCACATTTAGAATTTTTTTTATTAAATAAAATCACTTTCATCCACTCTTAAATGTTTTCATTTCATATAAGAGATTGAGTACTATTGAGGCACAACATTATCATGCCTACGATATCATTTAAACTGGTCATTGACAGTAAAATTGAAGGAAAGGACATTTTTTGACAACAGTCCTGCACGCTTGCCTTTTACGTACTAAATATAACAGAGTTAACGCTATTCATTATTTTTTTTATGTCACCGCCCCTCGATCGGAAATTTCTCGCCCTGCATGCCATCTGGCTGGTGAGAGAGCACACTTCTAAATCAAAATTAATAAAGATTGAGGACACTGGGATGTATAAAATTTGATTTTTTTCTAATTTAATTGATGTATTTCTTTTAAAATTTATTTTTTTAATCCGGGCTGTATGCTACTGTGTAGCGTTACAGTATATTAACTTACAGTGCGAACAAGAGATGCAGAATATATTATACTATATTTCAACAACAAGAGAACAGAGCTTTATACTCAGAAACAATTTGTTAACAATGTAAGTATTGATTTGGTAATTTTTCAAAACAGCAGCAACGTTAGTCAGAAAAAAATTAAAGTGCCTTGATTGAAGGTAGACATGTAGGCTTCAAAACAGGAGTAGCAAAAGCAAAGTTTACTGCTTCGATTTTACAAAAATGTATCAGAAATGTACAGAAAACTAACCTTAAAATTTAACCCAAACGAAAATCGCGTTCAATGCTGTAAAATAGAACACTATGAGAAATGTTTGTCTGAATGTCTATAATTAGATAAAATTTAAATCGAAACGAATAATAGGAATGATAGTACTTCGTAATAATAATCATTTATTCATTTACTATGAAACTAACTTGCCATGAAAAATGTATAGTTTAGGAATTACTCCATAGATGGGGTTGTTTTGTGTTGTACAGTAAAGTCACTAGATCAGTGACTTTAAATTTATAGTAATTACAATAAAACCAACCAAGATCATGTAGAAACGAAAGAATTTAAACAGTTATCGAGAGAATCTTATTCAAAGCTTATCATATATGACAGCGCCATCTATCTAAGAGTAGTGATATCAAGAAAAATATGAAACCTGAAAACATTATTTTGTTCCATTCCAGAGATAGAATTTTAGTTTAGTAAACCATAGTTTTAGGTATTTTTGGAAATACTATGTATATTACAAGTCAATTTTAGAATGCAAAAATCATTACGAATATAAACAAGCATATAAATATTTTCGTGAAGTAATCCTATTTATCGACGGAAAGTAATTTATTAAGATTGAACACTGGTTCGTATTCTCGCAAGGTATCCAGCCCCGGGATCGCGAAATACTATCGACTTTATTCGACAAGTTCGAGGATCGAGTCGATTCACATATCGGAAAGTACTCACAATACTCGATCGAATTAATTTCGTTTAAGTTTCGGTTATCATCGTGTCTTGGAAACAAATGATCTACTTCACTGCGGAATTAGTTCAAATGAAAGGTAGAATTTGAAGCAAGTGAGCAATGACATCTTGACGTTTATTCCGCAACGTTGATTACTTTGACAAATTCTTATTTTTTTATTTTATTTTTTCTTTATTTTACTACTACGTGATTACTACTCTTTCAGTTATTGTCAGAGAAAAGTGAATTATTTTTTTGTATCACTTTATCAAAGTGAGTATAGTTGTTATACCCAGTAGTAAATATTGCAGCAATAAATTTGTTATTAAGTCTAAATAATTCAATAAATTTATTATGTGGGTAACAAAATGGATTTTGTCTTTCCCTCAGAGCTCTCCTTTCCCTTTACAATCGTAAATTCTGTAGAGACCCACGTCGCTGAAGGATACGCTCCCTAAAAACTGGCAGCATTTTGTTTGCTATACCCCTAATAGCCAAATTTAAATTTCCCGTCACTATTTTTAGTAAATTCAACGTAAAGGCATTAAAGTAACTATTAACGTAGTACAAAATAGTGGGTAATTTTATGTTTCAACGTTGAAGTTACTAAGAATAATTGCGGGCAATTTAAATTTGGCTATGTGGGACCATGTTATACAATTAATAATTTCAAAATTCGTTCTAATAACATTATCTGGTAATAACTGTTAAATGTGTTGAGTTATCTCGAAATATTGAATTCGTACCTGATTATACGAACACATGAGTTGAACTTTTTACCTACAGTCTTTACCGATCACTTTATATACATAATACATCTGAATAATGAATTAGAAAGAGAGGGAGAGTTACGAATGTCACGCTCTCATGCGCCGGCATTACAACTCGGTAGCTTCCTGGCAATCGAGTGTTACGAATCGAATGAATTCGTGAAATCGAGTATTGTGAATAAGATTTTTAGGTATTCGATTAAAAATTTATATAACCGATATAGATTGTAATAAAATTAACCCATTGGCAAATAAATGCACAGCAAAAAAAATTGATGCATTTTGCGGCACTTTATTAGTGCTTTCTAATTACTATTTGGCTCACTTTACTTCAGTTTCGTGCATTAAGCTACGAACGACTAATTTAGACGGTAGGTTTTGCCATTCGTGGTAAGTAACTCGTAGCATAACGCACAAAACTGAAGCGAGGTGAACCAGATGGTGAATAGAAAATACATTATATAAATAATGAGTGCGCATTTGTGAAAGATTTACATACATATCACACAGATATAAATTATGACAAAAAAAAATTAATGTAGAAACGAAAATAGAGGACTCTCCATAAGCAAATGGTGTAATTGGTGTTAAAATGTATAACATGTAATTTTTCTTATCAGTGACTATATGCACAAGTAGATTGACCAAGTACATATAAAAGCAGAATAATTTGAAAAGTTATTGATAGATGTCGCTAGTATGGTTATTGTAGTAGTTGTATCAACATAAATATGAAGTCGAAAATATTATTTTGTTCTAAGATAAAATTCTAGTTTAGCAATTCCTATCCGACATTTTTTGATACACTGTACATATAACTACTACTTGTCATTGACCAATCAGGAAATCGTACGCCTCTGGATTGAAGTATGCTGTGAGTGGTTATAAATAAATGAACGAATATTTCTTAACAACTTAAAATTTGTGGGCCAGATATATATATAAAAAAATAAAGGTTGATAGAAAATATAATATATCATATATTGAACACGCGGTATCATTCAGCTGTTTCCATAAGTTATTTCTTAGTACTTTGGTTAAAAATAGTTATTTGAGAAGGGGAGATTCTACAAGACTGTTAACGCTACCACAAAGTATAGCCACGGTCTCAAGTGCATCAAAACAGCTTCCAGCCAATCTGTCCCAGGAGGTAATCAATTTTTCGACGTCTGCAGGTCGACGATACGTTTACGCAATCACGGAAAAAATTAATGGACACAAATATATACCATACATTAAGTTGTCACGCCGGCAAAACGATACACGAACCAGTAATCATTCCCAACGTCCCTCCTGAGTGATTTATCGCGTATCCCTGGTCGTATGTATGTATTTAGAAAACTCAGCCAAACATACAACTCATTTACCACCGCCCGACGCCGGCAGAACTTACAAATAACCTCTACCGAAATGTTGGCAGCACTCGTGTTCGCAACCGTTTCGCGTGAGGGCACCACCTTTCTTTCTTCCTTTTTAAGTTGATCCGGTAATGGACTGGAATACGAAGCTCGGAGTGAACGGAAACCCGTTGAAAAAGCGCCTGTTATGGGAAGGATAATAATCTTTAGGAAAGCACAGGAACAGTGGATCTCAATACACGCGGAATGGCGGTGATTCAGGTTTTCGCAAGAGTTATTGTAGCGGTCTTAAATAGGTTACGGATACATTATTTTTCGAGTGTCCTTTGGATGTGAGGAAATGCTCGTTTATTTAATCGTTTCCCTCAAGGGCGACTTTATGATGGTGAATGGTCGACTCGTTGTTGTGAAAATGTTGATATATAGCGTTAGTGTAGCTATTATTCTCGGAGAATAGGATGTTCGGGCAACCTTTACTCTCAGATATTTTCAGAGTATCTTTAAGCAATCATTTGTTAAGTTTAGAAGAATAGCAAGCAACGTATTGCTGTGTACTGAAGGTACAAAAGAAAATGCAAAATGAATTTACAAAAATTAAAAATTAAATTGACTAGCTCAGCGGATAAAAATTAAAGGCGCAAAAGAACAATTATACTCAAGGTTACCCTCGCAATTAAAACTTCAATTTAATCATGAAAAGTAAACTGTGGGTGAAAAAGATCTGACTTTCTTTAATTACACCAAAAATTGAAAAAGGTTTAATCAAAAATAAAACAGAAATTTTTAATGACGTTTACAATCAGAAATTAAACCATGAGCTTAAGACTCTGGCCGAAATCAAAAACTGCATGAATCTACATTTAAAAAGGACAATGCAAAATCCTTTAACAAACAAAAGAATTTAAAACAAACTAAATTAATTTAAACGTGGACAGATCAAGTAAATTTACAAAATTGAAATTTAAATAGAAGCACAATGCTTCTAATCACCCAAACCGTGGTGATTAACCCTAGTCCTACCAACGTTTTATCGTAACGTGTCCTACCAAGGTGTGCCTCACAGGCACACATCTATTTATACACATTGTTGATGTAAATAATAGCAAAATATGCATTATTTATTTCATGTAGTAGGTATACAGTAAGATTAAAACATATAGAAAGAATATTGTGTGTCAGAAGATATAATTTAAAAATAGTACAAGATAGTAAAATATTTGAAAGTTATTTATGTAGTTTGCAATTTTGCACGTGAGTATTTTCTCTGAATGTTCACCACAAACCGTTTGCTTACACTTATCACATAACTGTGTTGACATTCTGCTTTTCTTTGATGGGCAAATATAGCACCGTTTTCGTTTTCTTACTTCTCGAGCC
The DNA here is from genome assembly GCA_004143645.1 of Protaetia brevitarsis. Classification (NCBI taxonomy): domain Eukaryota; kingdom Metazoa; phylum Arthropoda; class Insecta; order Coleoptera; family Scarabaeidae; genus Protaetia; species Protaetia brevitarsis. Next base: position 102,484 of record RXPK01002139.1, read on the forward strand.
GAAGACTCCCCTGTGGTTGGTACTTGATTCAACGTAGTTTGTATCAATGAAATATGACTTTTATGCAAGCCACTCAAACTACGACGTCTAATTTGCCCCAGTACTAATTCTGTTGTAATTTCTCGTAAGAAAATTTTGCGAAGTCTTCGTTTTTTGGAAATATGCCAGTCAGGATGGATATTTCTCCAAATGACAAATGAAGCTACTCCACACACATCAATTATATTGAAAACATAGACCAAAGGCCACCTATTAGTTTTGCGTTTCACTGAATATGTATGTACCATCTGATCAAGTGTATCCACCCCTCCTTTCGTGGAATTGTAGTACTTATTGATTTCAGATTTATTTTTATTTTCCTCATCAATGGTGGAGTCGTTGTGCATTGTAGATAATAATATGACACAGCGATTTTTCTTAGGTACATAAGACACCAAAGTCATTGTCTTCTGAAAACCAAACAAGTTGCTTTCAATATTCCGTCGCCTGTGAGGTAAAAAATTTGGTGGTATGCAGCGCTTATTTTTTCTGAGCGTTCCTACACAAGTTAAGCCTTTGGTAAGCAAACTGGATGCAAGCTCGTAGCTGGTGAAGAAGTTGTCGAACGTAATATTCCTTTTAGTTCTCAGAAAAGGTTCACAAAGGTCTTCAACCACTTTTGCGCTAAGTTTTCTTCTCTGTTGAGACCTTCTTTTCCTAAGTACGGTATACCATGTAACGGATAACTAGTTCACTATCGCATATCCACCAAATTTTCATACCGTACTTATCTGGCTTGCTTGGCAGGTACTGTCGGAAAGATACACGACCTCTAAAAGGCACCAGTTGTTCATCGATGGTTAGATTACTGCCAGGAAGATAATATTTCAGCAAGTTTGTATTAACATGGTCCCACAGGTCTCTAATTGGTGCCAACTTGTCCTTTTGCCTTCGGAGGGTTCTGGTCGCTTTATCGTCAAAACGAATAAATCTTAGTAATTGAGTAAATCTATTTCGTGACATACGCGCTCGATAAACAGGATTTCCATATAAAGGATTCCATAGCTCATTATAGTCCACCATTCCTTGTTTATTTCTTTCAGCAGTAATCAAAAGACCAAGAAAGCACGGATTTCCAACGTCGTCAACTGGTTTCCACAAATCGCCAAGAATACGAACAGCCTCCTTATTAGTGAAAGTAACCACAATACCAATAACCGTATCATCAAAAAACAAATTGAATGCGTAACAAGGAGTATCAACATGCACTCCAGGTGGAAGTTTCACTTTGTTCAAAGCTGTTGTAATTATGTTGTGTGCACGTGTTTTTCCCTTGGCAATCGGCGTGGCATTCCACTGGGTACCATCTTTTCCAATAAAAGTTTGCGAATGGCCGGGCGGTTCATCATTAGCATCACTATCGTCACTTCCTTCTTGTTCATCGCTTTCTTCATCGCCAGTTTCTTGATAATCCGCTTCACTAGAAGAGGTTACGTCATTTGGCTTTTCTTCATCTTCACCATCATTTACATTCCTTCCCAAATCCTCATCACTTTCGTACAATGCATCGAGCAACTCCTTTTCAGTTAGTGGCCGGCGTCGGTCAGTCAACCAATCGGTCATACTTTCTGCATAAATTTCAAAACCAAATAAGCATAAAACAACAAATCTATTTTTACTGGGGTCAATCAAAACTTTATTTTGCTTACCTGGTCTATACTATACTCTCCACTAGGTAAAAGAAATAAAATTAACCAATAGACACCTAAAACGGCCAATGCGTTCGTTAGAAAGTCACAAATACACTGATAGCAATGCAGTTTGTAAGCTGACTGTTTTAGCAAAACGCATTTAGGGAATTCCCTTCATATGCAACTGGAAGTTCTTACATACAAGGGGAAAGTCCGAAATATAAGCATATCTTATTACGGGGGATTTACCCACATACCTAGTTTTAAATAACGTAGCAATGCATTTTATAGTATAATAACAGTATGTGCCTCAAAGACACACCTTGATAGGACGTGTCGGTAAATTATGTTTAATTTTTTTTAGTAAAATAGGAAAAATATTTTTAAAAAATTTTTATGTCATACTGTGTTAAATAGTTTATTTTGAGAATACATAAATCCTCCAGTCTGTGGGCAGTTAACTTACAAATTTCCAGCAATTTCAAAATCAATTGTGCCTCAAAAGCACACCTTGGTAGGTTTAGGGTTAAACGTGGACAGAACAAGTAAATTTACAAAATTTAAATTTAAATACAAGCACAATGCTTCTAATCACCCTAACCGTGGTGATTAATTATTAAAAAACAAATCAGCAAACTAGAAAACGGAAAAATTAAACTCTTTAAACTTAAAATACCTTCCAGAACAAATATAATAAAAGATCTTACATCTAAATTGTGCACACAATAATATAATGCCAATTATTATAGAGTGAGTTCCTTGATGGATGATATAATTTCAAATTAACCGAAACAAAATTTTTATAAAACAAATCAAATCACAAAATGGGAAATATGGGAAAATAAATAAAAATTTACATGTACTTACACACGGCATCAATCTCGGAACTGAGCGCCTCCCAGGGATAACAGTCGTATATATAATAATAGCTGCGTGCAATCGCAACGCACAAATCGCAAAGAAAAAACTTCTAGAATATACATTGAACAACATAAACAATACTGGTGAACGCAATATGTACAACTGAATGAAATTAATTTAAACAACTGAACAATTAAAAGAATAAATAAAATCAATTCAATTAACAAAATCTTATATAAAAATAAAACATTAATTTCTGAAAGAACCTGACCGAAACATTGATAAAGACAAATCGAAGTAATAAGATCACAGAATTTACAAAAACTGGGGTGCCAGACCACAGCAGTATGTATTCTACAGGGCCTTGTTTGGGTTAATCGATGAATTAAATCGCCCCAACATTTTCCAACTGAAATAAATAGCTTCTTCGAAATATTAATATGAAATACATTGAAAATTTTGCAAACTAGACAATACAAATTAAAAATACAAAATATTATTGAGAGGCAACGCTTGTCTTGTCTTCTTAATAGTCATATATTAAACAAAACAAAGGTAAAGACTTTTGCAAATACACTCACACAATAGTAGCTAACTGGTTAATCCCTTTAAGCTATGAATAATGTCTTTTCGTATGCTTGTGTTAAGAATGTCAGAAGATAGAAGATTCCAATAATATTCCAGGCTTCTTTAGCGTAAGAACTCACAACATCTTGCTTTCTGATTGCTAATTATTTCTGAATGATTCTTTCAGTTCACTCTAGCGGTGTTACCTGCAGCAATAATCGCAAGAAGAAGGCAATACTGATTTTGCCAACTATTATTCTCGCGTTGGGCTTCTGATGTAGTGTTGAGAACAAGGCTACATGAATGAAGCGCTTGTGCATGAAGTAGGTCTTTTACATTGCCTTCAGGAGAATAAACGTTTAGCAACGTGCTGGTATATAAACCATTTACTATTTATTTTATCAATAATTTATTTGCCAAAAATAAATGTAATATATTATAAAATCAGTGCCGTGAACAAAGCTGTTTGCTGCTACTTTTCCCGAAATGTATCCGCTCACGTCGTGAAAGCAACCTTGAACATTCGTTTCATTCATTATCTTGCTTCACACTGCAATATTTACTCATAGCTACACAGGCGAATGAAACTACGTTTATCCCAACACTATATTGATGGGGGTAGCAACGGTATGTACCATAATCAGTATAATCAGTCAACGGTCTAAGCAGAAGGAAAGCTGCGACGTCTCATGCACTTGGTCATAAATCCCGGGCATATGAGACACCTAAGACAAAAATTATATTGGTCGTTTACATAACGTGTGACGATCATTATTAATGTTAATAGCAAGAGCGTATCTTTTCCTTATTGACATACTGAGCGGAGACGTTTAGATCGTTAAGAGTTTTTAAATTTTCTGGCGATTCCCCAAAGGCGTATCAACAATCTAAATATTCCTCTTCTGTGGTGACAAAATTCCTCTAACTTGAACACTGGACGTTCAAATAAATTTTCCACCATGCTACAGGAAAACAAAATTACTATTGCATGTCGATTAATGTGGCCAAAAGAGGCAAGGATGCAACGGCTTCTCACTTTCTCAAATGGATGGGTAAGATGGTCTTGTTTCCTTAGTGGAAAAACTCACACTATGGTCTGACAATTGTTCATCGCAAAATAGCAATTACACAGTAATGATGCGATACTTTTATCTCCTCAATAACTACGTACAACAAAGTAACAACACACAATAAAGGTGATTCAGACAATTCATTAATAGACAAGTACTGGAGAAAAGAAAGCCAGTTTAAAAGCATGATATTTTAGGACTGAAAGCGTTTGATTCAATAAGAATAAATACTCACTGTAATAAACATAGAACAAGAGATTTTTAACGTTTTATAACAAGGGATTGAAAAATTTACTTTATTTTCAAGAATTTTTTTTTATATTTTTAATAAAAAATCGATTAACGGTGATCCCTTTTTCATAAGAACTGCGTTTCATATCCAATTACAGTCAAGTGATCCTGAAAGTTTATTTTATAAACAAAACCTATTTAAACAGGAAAAATCCGCATAGTAATATTTACACTTCACTGTTGGACGAAAACTGTAGTAAGAATTTTCACTATTGTGCGAAATTGTAAAACAACAACGTCGCTGCAGTTTCGTATACCACAGTTGCCTAAAAACGCAATAAATTTGTTAGAAAATATTACAGCACAATTCTTCTAGAAAATACTGTGAATTGTTTTACAATGTTTTGCAACTCGTAAATATAATAAATTGCATATGATAAGGTGGGAAAAAGTTATAAACGAGAATTTTTATACCGGAAACTTGATAGCACTCAAACAATACTTCACGGATCGAATTAATAATTAATTAACTATAATTGCAAGATTTTGAAAATCCGCTAATGTTAAAAAGGACCTCGGTCTGCCAAGATCTTTGACATGTCTCAAAATTTACGAATTGCTGTTTCCGAAGCAAAAAAGCTAATGTTAAGACGGGCATCGGTCTGCCGACATGGTAATAATAATTATATCCACCAACTGCCAACATCTTCGACATCCCTCAAGATTTACGTATTGTTGTTAGTGAAATTAACAAACAAACCCTCAAACTAAGAAAATTTCGTTTATTTTAGAAATATTGCCGAAATTGAGCAAATAATTGGCATGAAAAGCGATCATATTATTTTGTTACTTCTATTTCTTATTAATTTAACAAACCCATTAATTTCACTTAAACAATAAGTACTCTTCAATTAACAACGTGAATATTATTAAGAAATGAGGACTACCTAACCACAATTGTAGTTAATATAATGGAATTATTATGTTTAAATTACTTTTTTTCAATCCTAGCCCACATTTCTGTGAACAGGTTACATATACATTAAACATTATTATTACGGCGAACTTTTCTACCCACATAGTTACGTTCAATAGGTACATATATGTGTTACAGTCATTGTTGTAAAGATGACGCTTTTCCTATTTCACTCAAACACGCTTATAAAATGGAAAGATTGCAAGTTTATAAAATGTTGATATTGTATACCGGCGAAGGAGAATTCGCAAACGTTCTGTATGTAACGACAGAACAAAATAAATTAATGAGATCTAAACTTCTCAAATTAAGAATCCTTTATTCTCCTTGATCCAACATTTCAGCTTGACTGTACGCAAAATTCTACTGAAAATTCACTATTGCATTTGCGGTAAGCAATATGCAATTCGTGCTCTTTTTATAACTAGATTATGTCAACAAATTGTACAACAAAACTACAGATTATGTCTCGAAAAAACATATGATGCAACAAATAATTATGCACAACTAGGTATATTAATTATAGTAACAGCCTCGCCTGAGCTATCGTGTCGTGGGTAAGGGCTTGCACAGGGTTCTACAACGATGTCAGTTGTTGCTTTCAGCTACCGAAAGTCCAACTGTTAAACTAGGTCCCGAAAGGGATGGAGGTTCTTGGCTTAACTGCACGGACCGAGAGAAAACTACTTCAACAAAAACCTAAATTCTAAGGTGACGGGCTAGGGTGATAGGATGCGTGGCTGGATAGAAGACCAGTCTACTAGTCCAACCTTGGGACATCTGAGGCATCCCATTGTATTTAGCCGTACCTCTGCATGCGGGACTAAACAGGAATTGGAGCAAGACCTCCATAAGAAGCCTTCCACTTACAGTGGAAGTACCTCACAGTGAGAGTACCTCACAAACAAGGAACAAAGGGTGGAGCAAAATGATTGGAGCAGATTGGGGAACAGGATGGCATAGATTCCCTCTCAAATTGCGTAGCACTGCGCAACTCAAGGACGCACCTGGGAACACGTGAAATCGAAGAGGAGACTTACTTAACTTGAAGCCTTCTAATATCCTACACCTTCTGAAAGGAATAGGATTAGAAGGCCAGCTGTAGAACAACAAGAACAGGGCACAAAATAGATCGTTTAGGTCGCAGTGTAATATCACCCTTGCGATATATATACATATACCTAGCAACGGCATAGTTAATCTGTACGCAAAATCTTCATGTCAGTTCATTACACAGATTTGTAATAGTATCAAAAATACAGATTTGTAATAGTAGCAAAAATACTGTAAATATTTTGTTGACAATTAGTTGCAACTATTACCACTGCCTAAATTTACTATTTGAAACAAGTGGTCTGCAGTTAATGCTACTGTAATATATAGGTTCTGTCAACATAAATTGTATAACAAAAGTGTGCATTTTGTTGCAAAACATGCGATAACTTTCGTCAACAATTTTGTGGGAAATTTTAATACAAGTTGTGCTCGTCCCTATATGTTCAACGACTTGTGAAAACTTTATAATTTTTTGAAAATTTGATTTTTTTTTTTGTGTATGTATTGAATGCGATAAATTGCCCAAAAAAGCTGAAGGACCCAAAAATACAATCACTTGCCAATATTGTTGAAAGAAGTAGCTAAAGCTTTTTTTATGAATTTTACATTGGTACATTGTTATTATGAGACAGTTGAAGAAGATAAATCGTTAATAGAATGTTTGTTTTTTTCTTTTTTAAAATAAAATTAATTGCTCCAGCAGTGTCGATTATTGTAACAATAATGTGTTTATGCCTGTGCTAACACTAGCGGGACAAGACTGCTTGAATCGATTCATATCAAGCAGTCTAGATATAAAATGGTTCAAGCCGCGATTGGAATACCTACTCGGTACTACCCGAACGATTTAGCGGGTATAAATGTGTTATATAACAATAAAGCCATTTAATTAAAGCGTTGAAAAGTATTAGTAATAATAATAATAATAATAATAATAATAATAATAATAATAATTTTTTAATAATATTTATTCATTAAAGACACAATTGTGTGTATAATAGGCCAGAAAACACAATTAATGAAGCCACCCCCAAACCAAAAAACAAAATAGAACACTAAATGAATAATCTTAATAATAAGATACAAAAACAAAAAAAAAAATTATAAACAAAGAAAAGAAAATAGCAAAAGAAGATCGTATTACTCTCCGAAATATTCAACCACCGAGTAAAAGAAATGTTGTAACAAAAATGCTTTTAGTAACTTTCGAAAATTTATATAACTATCATGACATAATTTCGTTGGGTAAATGATTAAATATTTTTATTCCTAAGTTATATGCACCTTGACTTATAATATTCATTGAGCTAGAAGGTACGTGCAGTTGATCTTTTATTCCAGTATCATAATCATGAATTTTCGCGTTGGTCGGAATATTTACTTTTGACTGGTATATGTAACATGACGATTCAAAAATGTGTACAAACATAAAAGAGGAAAGTTTTATATTTTTTAAAAATTGGTCGACAGGAATCATAAAAATGAGCTCCAGCAACACTTCTAATCACAGACTCTTGCGCCAAAAATACTTGATGCGCACTTGCCGAGTTTCCCCATAAGAGTATACCATAGTGTAAACTAGACTGAATTTCAGCATAGTACAGTGAAATTAAATAATCCTCAGATACCTGAGACCTAAGCGTTTAAAAGCAAAAGTTCTTTGGTGTAACTTTTGCACAATACTGTCACATTGCTCTTTCCATGTCAACGTATGGTCAAAAATAACTCCTAAAAATTTAGTACTATCACAGCAAAATAATTCTTTTTTGTTTATAGTTAAATTGTAATGTTCGATACTCTTTTGTCTCGCATGAAATACCATGTACTTTGTTTTTTCTAAGCTTAGAGATAGTTTATTTTGCGAAAACTAATTGCATAAGTTATTTAATAGAGAATTTGTTGTGTTTTCAGTAATGTGAGTATTTATTTTAGGAGCTGTTAACATTACATCATCAGCATAAATCGTCAAGTATATATTTGATAGAAACAAAGACTATATCGTTTATGTTTAAACTGAAAACCGTTGGATCTAACACTGAACCCTATGGAATTCCAGAAACCGTGGGTAATTACGATGATTCAATCAAAATATCATTTCCCTCATTGTTTCTGTAACGTACCTTTACCATATGCATTTTATTGTTAAAATATGAAGCAAACCAGCGCTCAAGTACTCCTCTTATTCCATATAATTTGTACACAGTCGAAGGCTTTCTGTAAATCGCAGAACACACCAATAGCTGCTTTATATTGATCGATATTTTTTAAGATGTTGCAATAAAACTCAATTAATGCAGTGGAGGTACACTTTCCCTTTTTAAATCCATGTTGATTATTATTAATGATGTTATGTTTGTCAAGAAAAGAATTTAAACGCATCGTACTAAATCACATCAGTCAGTTTTTCTTCAAAATGTTAAACAATTTAATTTAAATCTAAAATAATAGAATCCCAAAAAGAAGTAAATATAACAGTTCGAGTTTCAAAACAAGAGCAGAACAGCTCTCTTGAGAGAAGGGTTTCTCCAAGACCCTGATATATCTAAACATCCTACTTGAAAAATATAATATAAAATAGGTCCATGTTAATAAGTTTTAAAAGAGTACATTTAAGTTGTTAGAATGACGACCTCAGCCATTCAAAATTCAGTAATTAAAACTAGGAAAATAAAAAAAAACAAAAATGGACCTGCGCCATGAAACGCCTGAAATAAGGAAGGACGAAAATTGATCCCGTGTCAGAATATATGCAACATTCAGTAGTCCGCATGGGGTCACACCGGCCAACTTTCCACATTAATATTTCCGCAGATTCAACGTCGCCAGGTCGTAAGCCCGCAGTCCTGTCGCCGGCGTTGCGCTGTCTAGTTTCTTTTTTTTTACCTCTTCCTATCGCAAACGAGCGCTAGCGGCGCGCCAGCCTTAAATTTTCCAGAGCCGTACAAGATTCATTACGTTTTTACTGCGTCCCGTTGAAAAAATAATCGGAGCGAAAAGTCGGGGCGTGCATGTTTTCCTGGTCTGAGTAAATGGGCCGAGTTTTACTACGCTACATGTTTAGTAGGTACCTACTCTATTCGGATAATTTATTTTGGACTGCTGGTGGAACTGATTAATGGTGGGTGTTTAATTATGTGAATATTTAATTGCAGTTCTGAGCGATGCCGGAAGTTGTTGTCGATTTGGATTTACCATGAACATTAGGGAACTTTAGATTGATTGGTGTTCGGTTGGTTGACATAGCAGTATAATCCATAATAGATTCAAAAAATATCCACAGTAATTTTAAGCACAGCCATCATCTGTAGCATTTAAAACATTATCAGTGACACTCAACATCACAGTCTCGCAACTATGTTTTGTGCTAAACGCTGACAGATAGTTTGGCAATGCATTATGACACTGTACATATTCACACAGCTGAGAATTCATACTTTTTTTTTCTAATATTTTGCTTATAGGTTAAAAGTAAAACATATACATACTTACAGGCATCAAAAAAAAATTACTAATACATGAATTAATTATATAAACCAGGTATATCAGAACACAATCTCTCTAGAACCTAAATTCCAGTTCCATCCTTCTGCAAAAGGAAAGTTTCTATTTTTAATCAAAGGCTTCTCTCCTTGCAAGAATTTGTGTACATGCATTGTGAACCTGCAGTAGATACTGAAATTGAATCATTAAATCGAGCATGAGTTATCTTTCGCGTTTATTTACTCAAGTAATGATATCGCTATGCTCTTTTCCAACATTTCCCAGGCCAGAAGTTACATAGTCACATGTATATAAATGGAAGGGTGATGTTACACTGCGACCTAAAAGATCTGTTGTGTCCCCTATTCTTGCTGTTTTACAGCTGGCCTTCCAATCCTATTCCTTTCAGAAAGTATAGGATATCAGAAAGCCTCAGTCTAGGTAAGTCTCCCTCTTCTATATGCATATTCATAATATAGACATTACAAAATTACACGGAGCGACGGCTATAACATGGTTACAGTCAAACCTCTATGTTCAAAGGTTTTAGCTCATCGGAAGATGAATGCAGTGAAAATGTGCTGGAACACCAAGAAGGTATCAAAGTTCCAGAAATTATTCCAAGATATGATGAACATGATTCATCGTCTGATACCGAACAGTCATCGCTTCTTCAGAAATTCAGCCAACCAGAACTGAGTGATTTAGTTTGTGATTTAGGACTTTCTAAAAAAGCTGCTGAGTTATTAGCCTCAAAAATGGGTGAAGAAGTCTATTAAACCACTCTACAAAGGTTTCATTTTATCGAAAACGAAAAGAGGGCTTTATGATTTTTTTTCAGAAGATCAAGCCTTTGTTTATTATCATGATGTCCCAAGTCTTCTTAGGCAACTAGGTGTCACGTCGCATAATTCGGCAAAATGGCGATTATTTCTAGATAGCTCTAAGCGAAGCTTCAAGGTGTTCTGTTACATAATGGCAATCTTTATGGAGCGGTGCCAGTTGGTTATTCAGTAGATTTGAGAGAAGAATATAATCACTAGAAAAACGTTAAATGACTCAAATATACCGAAATAACGGATTTTGTGGATCTGAAATGTGAGCCTCTCTTCTTTTAGCCAACAAAGAGGCTTTACGAAGTTTGCATGCTATCTCTGCATGTAGGATAGTCGACTTCGAGAGAAACACTGGACGCAAAAAAAGTGGCCTAAGCGTGAAATTATAGAAGTATGTATGCCAAACATTGTGAATGCCCCAATTGTTAGCAGAGAAAATATTATTTTTCCTCCACTACATCTTAAGCTTGACATTATGAAACAGTTTGTCACATTGACCACAGACGGTGAATGTTTTAGATATCTTACTTTCTACTTTTCCCGCTTTGACTTTCGAGAAAATCAAAGCAGATGTATTTAACGGACCTCAAATACATACCCTTGTTCGTGACGAAAACTTTGTCAGAAAATGAATGGCAAGGAAAAAACAGCGTGGGTATCTCTCGTTGCAGTTATACAAATTTTTTTCGGGAACAAAAAATCTCTAAACTATAAAGTTCTGATTGATACAATGCTGTTGGCTTTTCGAAATCTTGGCTGTAACATGAGTGTCAAGCTGTATTTTCTGTTTAGCCACCTCGATCAGTTTCCAGAAAACCTTGGCGCCGTAAGTGATGAACAGGGGGAGCATTTTCATCAAGACCTTATGACAATGGAGGAACGCTACCAAGGACATTGGTGCAAGCATATGATAGCAGACTACTGTTGGAGCAGTAAACCAGATTGTCCAGCGCAAGGGCTACAAACGTAAATTTTTGCCGAATTGGAAGATGTAGATCTTCATCTACATCATCTGTTGCAAATCATCAACCTATTGCTCTTATGCTGAAATGTCACAACATATATACGTCAATTTACAATAAAAATCGTTTGTAGCTATCAATATTTGAATATATCTAGTTTATTATGCTTAGCTAATTTTTTTGCCATCATGTCATTATACGTGATGTCGAATTGCAAAAAATCTAGAGCTTGCAGAGGAAAACTACTTACAGATTTGAACTCAGCAACTTCAAATTAAATGAATACAAGTGATGTAATATATGCTACAAAATTGTTGTTCCCCAGTGTTATTGGCTGACATATTTCGGCTGACTGGTCATCTTCAGAGCCGTTATGGCCGAACAAGTCAGCCAATAATTTGTAACACTGATTGAGTTTTTACCTACTGATTTTTTAACATTAAATATTATTCAATTTGGACATAATCATGCATGTAAAATATTTTATTGAATGATTAGTAAAGTACTTAATAATATCGAAGACGATAGAAATGGTAATGCAGAAATCATCAGCCTGCGAAAAGTTATACTAATTGCTGTTAACATTTCGAATATAAGGGAACTTTAACTAACATGAAGATAATTTAGATGTATTAGGGATAAGACAAACTATATCAACCACGAAACCTATCCTGTTCTTCCATAACTTTTAATGAAAACTTTACGATACACCTTATATATTTAACACAGCAGGTATTATTACCTAATCTCGCTATAATGCCTGGAGGGTTCAATTTCCATTAATATACTCGAATATCAGTAACGTTCATATGAATTTATAGGTCGAATTATCCTTAGTAATTAAGTTTAACTGATACGTAACACACGTATGCAATATATGCGTATAATAGCGAATAGTATGTCTGATATAGCAGAATACTATTACATACATACAATTAGTTTAGTTTTGGAAATGAGTTCCGTTGTTTCACAGAAAGTTAAACAGTGCGCAAAATTGATTTTGCTAATTCGATACCGTCAGAACTTCTACTCAGTTTTCGTTTGTATATTTATGTGAAGTTGAATTTGGAATGAAAAGCAGCGAACAGTAATTTTAGAAATGTACACCCTTTCTCGAGTGTGTTTTCGGATTTTGCTTCCATATGCTGAAACTTAGATTTTAACGTATTGCTGTGTACTGATTGAATTAACTGAAAATGCAATTCTGAAATTAAAATGAAAAAGAAAATAAAATTTGCTAGCTCAACGGATAAAATTTAAATGAATGCACAAGAACATTACCCACAGAGTTACCCTCGCGAATTAAAACTTGAATCTAACCACGAAAAGTAAACTGTGAGTGAATGAAATCAGATTTTCTTACCCGAAAAATTGAAAAGGTTTAATTAAAAATAAAAGAACAGAATTTTCAACCCAATGTCGTTAATTAACAATCAATTTTATTTTTCAAAAATGGGTTATATTACAACTTGTGCAGAAAAAAAACCGTGAACTGAAGGTTCTGGCCTAAAATAAAAACTGCACTTGACTAAATTAAACTAGGGCAATGCTATTCCCTATTTAAAGCAAAAGTTTTGTTTGTTCAGGAAGATAATCCAAAAACTTTCAATTTCAATCCACGTGGTTTCAAATTAAAATAAACTAAATGCAAGAACAACGCTTCTACTCACCCAACCGAGGTGATTGATAATTAAAAACGAAACAGCAAAATTAAATAACCGAAAATTAACTCTTTAAACTATAATGAGAAAAAATAAACTAAAATGTATCTTCCCGAACAAAAATGATAATTGATTTTATATCTATAATGTGCACACTTCAATATATTAACAATTATCACAATAAGAATTCCTTGATGGACCAAATTTTTACAGGATTAAATTTCAATATGAAATGAATTACAAAATGGCGACAATGATACACAAAAATACGTCTACTCACGTCAATAGTCGAATAAGGAAGTCCTTAACAAAACTCTACAATTGTTTTTCTTACAAAAATCCCTCTCTCAAAAACGTACAATGGAGTCGTATAAACAATACGCCAATACCCAATAGAATCCGCATTAAATCTACATAAGGCAACGATAGACAAATTAATGAATGGAATTAATTTAAAAAACTTAACACTTAAACAATTAAATAAATCATAGAATAAACTCTTTAACTAAATTTATACAGAATAAACATAAAATTTGTGAAAAACTCTCGGTAAACTGAATAACTGTTCGGAAGAAAGTGAACAAATCAAAATATGCAACTCAAAATACACTCAGCAAACTTGGGTTGTCTATACCACAGCAGTATTTTTGTTTGATCTTATTCTTTTTATTTATGGTCTATGCATTTGGAGATTGCAACGTGAATACTGATATACCAGTGGTTTGGATTTTTTTTTTTCTTTAAATTGGGAATAATAACTTACCGGTTTTCTAACAAAATTTGGAAATTATATGGCATTATATAAACACACACACACACGTACACACACGTTTGTAAATTTGTACTATAGAATCATATCCCTTTGGGTTTATGCCTACTCTTAGAAAACCCAGATTAGATTAGATTGGTTGGTTGCCATTGAAGCCTGTTTCACTGCGACTTTCTATTGTAATCCATTTTGTTTTAGAAGCGCTCTTTAATTTTGCCTTTTTAATTAAACTTACCATCTTTGCGAGAGGTTCTTGTTTGTTTTAGAGTTATTTGTTTCCAGTATTAGAAACCCTGCCGCTCTAGCTTATCGCAGTGGCACAGAGCATGATCTGAGGTTTCGTCCTCTTCCAGGCAGACTCCGCAAAAGCATCCTGTGCCAGGTCTATGTTATTGTTTTTCTATTAGATCTATAATGATCCGCTAGCGAACCTATTACCGGAATCTTTATGCAGAAATCATTATGCTGGAAAATGTGCTTAGAGAAGCAAAATTTTTTAGCAAATTAAGATCTTTACTCCTCTAAACACTGTTTTGCCTGTCTTTGTCTTGGTGATCTTTGTTACCACTTCTGTTGATTTATGATTCCATCCATTCGTTGATGAACTTTCTAACTTGCAATTTGGTAATGCTAAAGGAAAGCTTCAAGCTCGTCTGGTCAGACCATTACAACGCCATTTAAATACAATAACAATATCTGACAAGTGTGTGGTAATATTACACCTGAACTAAGTATGGAACAGATGCTTAGTTCAGGTGTAATATTACTACATACTTTTGTTTGAAGAAGTCACTCTACAGTATGGTTTACCAAACTTTGAAACTCCACTTCCTCCATAAGGACTTCACTCACACTTGTATCACTGGGAGCATCTGAGCATCTTTTTTCGCCTCCAACACATTATGGTACGACGAATATATATCAACATGCCTATCCTTTACTTGTATCCGTAACATATCGCTTCCTAGTTAATTTTCCCTCGATTACCAAAGAAAGTGCTTCATCGGGTATATAAGAAGGCGGTTCTGATTTTCAGGATAACCATACTTTCCTAATTCTACTAGCACGTCTCGGAGTAGTCATTGTCGCCTATTGAATTAATTTTGCAGCTTCATGTTGCCGTTCAGAACTTAAACTCATCTAAGTTGCGTAGCTTAATTCTGATGAAGACTTGGGTATACGGATGTTGCTGGATTTTCTCCTTTTGAATCGCTCACTCGTTGCCTGATATTCTGTTGGTGGTCTTGATGATGAAGGCTTGGAAGCTATCGCCTACAAGATCTCGCGACGGTAAGAGTTTTACTTCTGACTGCAATCACAAGACATTTTCTTTTAAAAATCTGGAACGTATTTTTCGAGAATGACAGTTAAGTTGTTTCATAGCTTCTTGATCGTCTGTTATTCCAAAGGTACTCTCTGGTTGCTGGATTAAATGAGAGGCTTGCATTTTTTGACCCTCCCCTTTCTTGTTAAAAAGAATTTTAAAAATCCTGTCCAGTGACAAAACTCTAGCCATATTTCTGTAAACAAACACTGGAGTTTAGATTTGTGTTTATATGCATTCTGTATTATACAGCCATATCTTTTTCATTTTCTGCGCAATCAGCAAAGATGAGCCAAATCTTTTCTGTGGGTAGATAGTATACATTATTGGCTACCGCGTGAATAAAAAGAACCCAGGATATTGCGGGATTTTTTTTTGTAGGGCTACGGAAACTTCAGTGGTTCGAAAAAGAAAAGCTATTTGCTTTTATTAGTAACAATTTTCATAGTATCTCAACATAGATAGGAATGTTAATTGTATAAGAATAAACTACATACCCGTACGGAATTTGTAGAAAAAGCTCGCAAACATATACTTTTCACGCATTTCGAAAAAAAAAAATATCGAAGGCTCACTGCTGCAAAGAATTTTTCCCTCAGGTAGTATGGTTTAACCCTAGTCCTACCAACGTTTTATCGTAACGTGTCCTACCAAGGTGTGCCTCATAGGCACACATCTATTTGTACACATTGTTGATGTAAATAATAGCAAAATATGCATTATTTATTTCATGTAGTAGGTATACAGTAAGATTAAAACATATAGAAAGAATATTGTGTGTCAGAAGATATAATTTAAAAATAGTACAAGATAGTAAAATATTTGAAAGTTATTTATGTAGTTTGCAATTTCTGCACGTGAGTATTTTCTCTGAATGTTCACCACAAACCGTTTGCTTACACTTATCACATAACTGTGTTGACATTCTGCTTTTCTTTGATGGGCAAATATAGCACGTTTTCCGTTTTCTTACTTTCGAGCCGAAGACTCCCCTGTGGTTGGTACTTGATCAACGTAGTTTGTATCAATGAAGTATGACTTTATGCAAGCCACTCAAACTACGACGTCTAATTTGCCCCAGTACTAATTCTGTTGTAATTTCTCGTAAGAAAAATTTTGCGAAGTCTTCGTTTTGGAAATATGCCAGTCAGGATGGATATTTCTCCAAATGACAAATGAAGCTACTCCACACACATCAATTATATTGAAAAAATAGACCAAAGGCCACCTATTAGTTTTGCGTTTCACTGAATATGTATGTACCATCTGATCAAGTGTATCCACCCCTCCTTTCGTGAAATTGTAGTACTTATTGATTTCAGATTTATTTTTATTTTCCTCATCAATGGTGGAGTCGTTGTGCATTGTAGATAATAATATGACACAGCGATTTTTCTTAGGTACATAAGATACCAAAGTCATTGTCTTCTGAAAACCAAACAAGTTGCTTTCGTCGCCTGTGAGGTAAAAAATTTGGTGGTATGCAGCGCTTATTTTTTCTGAGCGTTCCTACATAAGTTAGGCCTTTGGTAAGCAAACTGGATGCAAGCTCGTAGCTGGTGAAGAAGTTGTCGAACGTAATATTCCTTTTAGTTCTCAGAAAAGGTTCACAAAGGTCTTCAACCACCTTTTGCTCTAAGTTTTCTGCTCTGTTGAGACCTTCTTTTCCTAAGTACGGTATACCACGTAACGGATAACTAGTTCCACTATCGCATATCCACCAAATTTCATTACCGTACTTATCTGGCTTGCTTGGCAGGTACTGTCGAAAAGATACACGACCTCTAAAAGGCACCAGTTGTTCATCGATGGTTAGATTACTGCCAGGAAATAATATTTCAGCAAGTTTGTATTAACACGGTCCCACAGGTTCTAATTGGTGCCAAACTTGCCTTTTGCCTTGGAGATTCTGGTCGCTTTATCGTTTAAAACGAATAAATCTTAGTAATTGAGTAAATCTATTTCGTGACATACACGCTCGATAAACAGGATTCCATATAAAGGATTCCATAGCTCATTATATCCACATTCTTGTTTTATTTCTTCCAGCAGTAATCAAAAGCCCCAAGAAAGCACGGATTTCAACGTCGTCAACTGGTTTCCACAAATCGCCAAGAATACGAACAGCCTCCTTATTAGTGAAAGTAACCACAATACCAATAACCGTATCATCAAAAAACAAATTGAATGCGTCACAAGGAGTATCAACATGCACTCCAGTGGAAGTTTCACTTTGTTCAAAGCTGTGTAATTATGTTGTGTGCACGTGGTTTTCCCTTGGCAATCGGCATGGCATTCCACTCGGTACCAATCTTTTCCAATAAAAGTTTGCGAATGGCCGGGCGGTTCATCATTAGCATCACTATCGTCCACTTCCTTCTTGTTCATCGCTTCTTCATCGCCAGTTTCTTGATAATCCGCTTCACTAGAATAGGTTTCGTCATTTGGCTCTTCTTCATCTTCACCATCATTTACATTCTTTCCCAATCCTTCCTCATCACTTTCGTACAATGCATCGAGCAACTCCTTTCAGTTGTGGCCGCGTCGGTCAGTCAACCAATCGGTCATACTTTCTGCATAAATTTCAAAACCAAATAAGCATAAAACAACAAATCTATTTTACTGGGGTCAATCAAACTTTATTTTGCTTACCTGGTCTATACTATACTCTCCACTAGGTAAAGAAATAAAATTAACCAATAGACACCTAAACGGCCAATGCGTTCGTTAGGAAAGTCACAAATACACTGATAGCAATGCAGTTTGTAAGCTGACTGTTAGCAAAACGCATTTAGGGAATTCCCCTTCATATGCAACTGGAAGTTCTTACATACAAGGGGAAAGTCCGAAAATTAAAGCATATCTTATTACGGGGGATTTACCCACATACCTAGTTTTAAATAACGTAGCAATGCATTTTATAGTAGAATAACAGTATGTGCCTCAAAGACACACCTTGGGTAGGACGTGTCGGTAAATTATGTTTAATTTTTTTAGTAAAATAGGAAAAATATTTTTAAAAAAATTTTATGTCATTCTGTGTTAAATAGTTTATTTTGAGAATACAAAAATCCTCCAGTCTGTGGGCAGTTAACTTACAAAGTTCCAGCAATTTCAAAATCAATTGTGCCTCAAAAGCACACCTTGGTAGGTTTAGGGTTAAAATTAACCTGCAATTTGTATGGGTTTATTAAATATAATTCGAACAAAAGAGGGTAAATATTTTGGATTATGACTAACTGGTATGTGCTCTGATAATCCTATTATGCAAATTAGTGTAAGTAATCGTTAAATATTTGCATTTCTGTTCGCGTTTTCGTGATTTTCGTACACTGTGGAGCGGCACTTTTACCTGAATCAATCCATCTTCCTATTTTTCTTACGCTATGATGAATTGCGGCAGTCTGAGCTTGGGACACCACCGTGTTCTTGTAGAAGCGAAATGAGGAGCCCTTTGTGATATTCTTTCCATAAAAAGCAAACTTAAATAAATAAACAAATTTAAAGTAAATGTAATGAAATATATTGTTGCAGTCATAAATATATTTCCGGCTTTAATTTGACTTAGGGCATGTAAATATTATTTGTAATGTTACCGACAAATTTCCTAGTCCACCTTCATTTAAAGTAGTATCCCACCTACTCTGCCAATCTTTATCAAATTTATCCCTAAACGGTTAGCTAACTACATTAGCCAAAATTCACTCATACCTAATTATCGCACTATCACTCCTAGACACCGTCCCTTTAGCTAATTGTTGTGCGCTCTCATTACCAATTGTACTCACGTGAGCCCTAGACCAAAATAGTTTTACACCCCTTCACATAACATATTCTAAATATAACAAATCGGTTAGGTTTTTTAAATTTCCTAACGTTGCTAATACAGATAAACTATCACTTATAATTCCCACGTATAAATTCCCACTTGCTGCTAATATAACGCACTGCCTGATTTATTGCAACTAATTCTGCCTGAAAATTATAACAATGAACCTCTAATTTAAGCTTTTGATTATACATTTTGATAGCCCTATTAGAAACAACAAAACCCGCCCCTGCAATACCCTCACCCTTCGACCTATTTGTAAGAATTTCAAAACCCTCTCCAAAAGTGACTATAGATTTGTTACAAACCCTATTTTATTGGCGTCTTTGCGAAATTTAAGTTCTCTCAAACGTGAGTCTACTGGTAATATACCTTAAATAACGCACGCCGCGTCTGTCGAAATAGATGAATACGCGTTTACTGCCCTAACCGTAAACAATTTCTGCGCCACCATTAATTTTTTTGTTTCATTAATTTACACGCGCCCATATCGCCTCCTTCCTACTTCTCGTCTGTTGTTGTTGTAGTGGTAATATATACTTACTGTTAAGTTTTTAAAACCGTTTGTATTTGCATTATAATGCTAAAAGTATTCCATTTTACATTTACATTTCTGGAGTTGTATCTCTATGAGTCGTATTAATGATACTCTTCTATTTATTTAGAATGGTTGTATATTTACAGGACTTTTTTTAAAGCGTAACTACATATTGATAATCCTTGCTAAAATCGATCTACTATGCAATAGTAAAAGTTATATTATGCTTCTGCCAATAAAATTTTGGTAAAATAATTTTAATTTTATATCGAATGAGGCTTTTATATTTATAAGTACTGCACTCAAACGCAATCAATTTGGTGATTTGGGGACAAATGGAAATAGCTGATTCCATTGTTCCCAAACGGCAGGCAATAATAGATGATCATTTAGCTTTTCTCTCCAAATCGCTAATAAAGTTGTGCCCGCAGAACTTCACGCTTATTACTGTTAAGTTCCATACAATTTGTTTCTGCTTCTCCAGTGACGTTAGTTAGTTAGAGTAGATTCTACAGAAACTGTAGATTTAAACTTTTATTTTCATTTATTCTAAATACCTTGTTTGCTTTACAAAAAAAGGCAAAACTAATACACACACATCCGATATCCAAAAGCAACGTAATATAAACACGAACAAAAGATTATTTCCAGTTGAAGTGACAAAACTTTGTACCTGTGCTAGTGACAGAATTTTCTCTACGAATCCCATTTTAACCTCGTTCGTTCATTCCTATTCACACAGGTCGTACTTTTCATCTCGTGTTAATTAAAGAACTTCCGATTGTAGTTGCTCCTTGCTGCAGTTACCGCGCGGAATGCGGCAAGCACCGGTTGCAGCGAACCTTCGTTCGCAATAATTTTAATGATAAGTAATCAAAGCCTTTTGGTGTGTGGTGGTTGTTTGAGCGCGTACTGCAACTAGACTAAAACCCGGAGATTTACGTTGAAGGTAAGGAACTCATTTACATTGCATTATTGCCGTGAACGTACGGGGCTCATTATAAGCGAAATTTCATCCACGCGGTCCGCTAGGTGGCGCCAGGTGGTTGTAAAATTTTGCAGGGGTCTAGTATTTAATAAAAGCCGAGTATAGGTGTATTCGTTTCTTTTCATTTCTGGTGTCGAGTAAAGTATTCTTGGTTGTTATTTTTTTTTATGTATTTGTTAGAAATTACTGGATGACATTTTTATTAGATTTAAAATTTATATATTGGATTTTAATTTTCAGGTAAATTTTCCTAATCTTACATTTATAATTTAAAAAATAAAACCACTTAATCCTATGTGTATATATTGCATATACTTTTATGGAGATTTTTTCAATATTCTTGAAAAAATTCATTGTAGATCCTATACAAAGAGTGCACTTTCCCAAAAACCTTCTCCTTGCCAAGCTGTTGCATTGGCACAGCACGTGAACTGGTGTTTCTTCCTCCTCTTGGCAGAATCTGCAAGTAGCATCATTTACAAGGCCTATGTTGGGCATATGCCTATTTACTTTACAATGATCAAGTTAGCAGACTTACTATCATTTGACAGTCTTCCTATCTTTACTCAGTAGGTCTTTAGTAAATTCAGGTCTCTGTTCCTTTAGAAACCCTTTTGCCTGTCTACCCCGTTGACTTTTGCCACCACTCTGTGGACTGATTATGTATCCACCCATTGACGGCTATTTTAATTTGCGATTCGGTAATGCCAAAAGAAGGGCCAGCTCCACCAAATGACCTTGAAGAATCTCGTCTAGCCAGATCGTCTGCCGCCTCATTTCTCCATCACGCCCGAATGGCTAGGCACCCCAGCCAACGTTAATTCTCTCATTTAGGACGTTTACGCAGTCCCAAATCGGCTTAAGTTCACACATGCAGAACTAACCGCTTTAAGTGTGGACTAACTGTTAATGAAGATATCGATGCTTTTACCTAGCTCTGTCTATCTTTTTATTTCTCTGACACAATGGTGAATTGCAGTAATCTCAGTCTGAAACACCGTTGTTATCTTTGCTGAAGCTTACCGAAAGAGTCTTTTTTCCATATAATTCAGCTCCGTTTTAGAACCATCTGTATACTAGTTTAGGGAGGCAGTCTTACTGATATGTCTACGAGTAGTTTTAGTGATACTCTTTTATCTCCTTCCTTCTTATCCGGTATTATAGCCTGATATTTTCTATCTAGGAATCATGGCATCACATGGCATCCCCAAAAGGGGTGCCTCCTTAAGTTCATCCAATAGTTTTTCATGTTAATCGCCGTGCGATTTAGTTATCAGTGCTTGATTATGCGTAAGTCCATGTGCTGTAGATGGCAGTTTCTTATATGTAAATATGTAGCGGAGGTTTAGAATTACTTCCACTGGGGGTAGATCTCATCACACCCGTGGCACACAAATATGTACACATATTTCTGCTCTATACGTTATCATGAGCCTAATTAATATTATAGTCATTTTAGAGCTAATTCCTTCCACACAGCCGCCTACACCTAGCTAGGCCGAAACTGGCTTTGTCGGTTATATTCTGGATATGTGGGTCCCATGTAAGTCTTTGATAAAACCATACCCCAAGGTATTTCACCTTTTTGACGTATGGAATCCTTTCATCTCCAATCACCAATGATTGTAAGCCTTCTAGCGTTCTTTTTCTTGTGAACGTAACAACTTGTTTTTTTTCTTCTGAGTATTGACTAATAGTCACTCTAATTAACACCATAAGTGCTTTCCATTCACTCATAAAAGTAGTTCGGTAGTACTTCCGGTGTACTCTAACAGCAATTTAAGCGTTCCTTTGCTAAGAAGCACGAAACTCCCAATGTACTCAGTTTTACCTCTCCTTTTCCCCTCATGCACTAACTTATTTGCTAGTGTTTCTTGCTCTAAATGTCATTTATGACAAGATTTGACAGCTACAGCGATTTTTTTAAAATATTTGTGGAAAAATGTTTCTTTTTGCTTTGGTAAATAAAATGATTGCAAATTAAATAATACTGTAAAGTACTTTTCACGATTTGTTGTTTACATCAAAATCTAATTTCTGGGTTAGGTTCCTTTCCCTTCTCTCTTTACAATTTAAAAGCACAAAAAGTGGTCCATTAGTTCTAAATTGTGTAGGTACTACTAGACGGCACCTCATTAGTTATGAATTTGGTTAGGTTTGACATCTAAAATCACGTAAAAGAAAAGTTTATTATTTTGGAATGTTTATATGATATATGTTTACCATTATGCACCTATTTTAAAACAAAAACGTATATTTTCACAATTTCCTGTACGTTCATATAGTATTGTGCTTTTTTTACATCACCTTCTCATAATAATAGTACAATTGCGAAAAAAAAATACAAAAAATCACGAAATGGAGCGGACGTATTCACGGTCCAATTGCATACCTGGCCTAATTTACAACGTCAATAGCTATCTATATGCGCCTGTTGTCAGGTTTTCCAATAGCGTAGCACGAAGAACCCTTTCCCCGAAAAACAGAAATAATTATAAATAACGAACACGTCGCGCGTAAATCGGATATAACATGTCGAAACCTAATGAAGACAAATACGGGATGCGTAAAGCACAGGTAATTTTAAAACTAACGCGTCTGTCGGCGTTAATTTCAAAAATCTTCCCGTGATAAATGGTCTGTCCTCATTTTTGTCCCATTTTTTTTTTGTTGTCCTGTCCGGGCGCAAAATCGAATATGCCGAAAACGTCGCTGTCATACATCATCATCATCTCGTACGGTATTATATGAAGATGCGAACGGCATGTAGACCAGAAAGTGTAGTTGGGATTGACCGATTTTCGGGAACTCGTCGTTAGTTGACTTCCTGAGACTGTAATGTCGTCTACCATGGAAATGTGCTACGTACAAAATACCATACAGTAATTTTTGTAATACAATATACTAGGTGATCAGAAAAATGCAGATGAACGCCAGGTAAGGGGATTCTCAGGTTCCTTCTGTGTGGGCAATCTTAATTTAAAAAGTACGATCTTTTGTTGAGTCACACGAGAAGCTTACAAGAAATACACCCAATCAAACAAGTACTGTTGACAGAATCATTCTATTAAATTAATTTATTAATTAAATCTCCATTGGAATTTCATTTTTTGTTTAATACTTAACACAACATTTTGCTAAAACGAGGAAAAACAAAAAACAATATAAACATTTAATTACATATTACGAATTGCGTAAATACATCATAGTAAATAGGTTAAATTACAACTTGTGCAAAAAAAACCTTGAATTGAAGGTTCTGGCCTAAAATAAAAACTGCGCTTGACTCTAAATTAAAATAGGATGCAATGGTATTTCTTATACAAAGCAAAGATTTGTTTGTTTAGGAAGATTATCCAAAATACACAACCTTTGAATTTCTATCCACATGGTTTCACAAAACTAACAATAAACTAAGCGTGGACAATACTAAAAAATTACAAAAAAAAACTAAATACAAGAACAATGCTTCTGCTCACCCAAACGAGGTGATTGATAATTAAAAATGAAACAGCAAAAATGATAAAACGGAAAATTAATTCTTTAAAATACAATGAGAGAAAAAACTAAAAAATATATATCTTCCTAAACAAAAAATAATAATTGTTCTTATATCCATAAAGTGCACACTTAAATATATTGACAATTATCACAATATGAATTCCTTGATGGACTGAATAAAAGACAAATAAAGCGAAATTTTACAAAATCAAAATGAATTACAGAATGGCAGCAAAATATAAAAATACGTCTACTCACGTCAATAGTCGACAAGGAAGTCCTTAACAAAATTCTACAATTGTTTTTCTTACAAAAATCCCTCTCTAAAAATCGTACAACACAGACGTATTACAATTCAACGACAATATTTAATAGAATCCGCATTAAAACAACACTAGCGAGCACTAGACAAATTAATGAATGGAATAATTTAAACAAACTTAACATTTAAATAATTAAAACATACAATTAACTCTTAAACTAGAATTTATACAAAACAAAATTAAAAATTGTAAAAAATTCTCGGTAAATCGAAAAACAGCTGTTTGAAGCAAAGAAACCAACCATAACAAGCAAACTATCGAACTTAAACTACACTGCGAAAAGGTTTCTCTAACCACAGCAATACGTAAGACAAAAATATTACATTACGTATTATGTTTTTGAAATAAAATCATATTCTCTATTGAGAAAAATGTCGTATATCTTAAAAAAAAGAATCAATTCTCGTTTGTTTTAATTTTGAACTCATTCGGCTTTTGGAGCCAATATTTCTCCATCCTTTTGAAAGTAAAATGTCACTTGCTATGGCATTAGGTTGCTGCAATACGTATAATGATGCTGCATGAGCAAACCAAAACGTGGTCTATCCCGCTGGTTTGTCGATGCCTCAAAAACGCGTAATGGCGCGGGCATTGGAATCTAGAGGGACGAAGAGAGGAACAACGAATTTTTAGACTAGGGGCCTTCTCCACCATTCGCCAGGACGAAATTATTGCCATCTAGACTTGTGCTAAGAGCATCACAAACTGCCTGTGCAAGAAGGGAAGGGTAGAAGCCATCTTCGACAGCCAAGCTGCTCTCAAAGCTTTGTGGGTTGTCAGATTTGACTCTGAGGTGGTGCTGGAGTGCCACAAAATATTTAAGCAGCTGGCGGAACATCTAAATGTTACATTGAGATGGGTGCCACTTCAATCTGGGATCAGAGTTTATGAAATAGCTGAAACGTTAGCAAGGGGCGCCAGTGAGCTGCCGTTCTTAGGTCCAGAACCGACGTGCGGCAGCTCATATGGAAACATCAAACGTTTGTCAGGTCCCAGCTTGCTGCTAGGTACTGTTCCTGTTGGAATGGATTCGCCGGCGCAAGATACTGCAAATCTTTATATCTTCATTCGAATGAGGAAAGAGCTTTATGAGCAGGGACAGACAGGAACCTTAACTGGGCACTGCGCACTAAATAAACACATGTATCGCATGAGGCTAGTGAACTCTCCCCTATGCAGAAACTGTAAGAGTGGGGAGGAAACTCCTGCTCACCTTCCTGTCTACTTCGCGGCAGTAGACGGGGAGAGGCATACGCAATTTTGGTTGGACGAATCCAGAGTTGGTAAGTTAGATCTCAGTCAAATTGTGAACTTCTATGATTGTGAGGGCTAAAATTGACATGGGGACGCAATAGGTCTTTCTGGCCTAGTTGCTTTCTTCGAGTTACACCCGCCCATGGGAAAAAAAAGAAACCAGTCTTAGATGGGACATCTATACAACACAGATGCAAAGGCTATAGCCGGATAATTTTAGAGAGAGAGATTCAATATTATACAGGGTGATTCTCAATATATGCGACAAACTTTAAGCGCTGATTCCTGAGGTTATTTTGATCATTAAAGTTCATAAGAACATCCAAAATCGCTTAGTTCTAAAGTTGTACAATGTTTAATAGTAATTAACATAATAATGTTTTCATTATAAATTAACAAAATAATTAGTAAAACAAAATTAACTTATACTAACTGTTGAAAGTGACCGCCCCCAACTGCAATACAAGCTTCTATCCTCCGTCGTATTGACTGGCGAGTCCGTTTTAAACTACCAGGGGTTTTGGAATTGTTTGAAAAGCTGTGATAATACGATTTCTCAGTTCATCGACATTTTCAATGGGAGTCGTATAAACTAATGATTTAAGGTGACTCCAGAGAAAAAAGTCCAAAGAATTTAAGTCTGGAGACCAAGGAGGTCACGGTTGTGGACCTCCCCGTCCTATCCACCGATCTGGATACGTATTGTCCAAAAACTCGCGAAGCAACTAAACTAAAATGCGCTGGAGCACCGTCATGCATAAAATACATTTGTAATCTTAATTGCAACGGAACTTCTTCCAGCGGTAGTGGTAGCTCCTCTTCAAGAAAATTGCGGTATACCTCGCCATTTAACCGCATCGGTAAAAAATGTGGACCTATCAAGTGATCTCCAACAATTCCGATCCCACACATTAACAGAGAATTGATGTTGATGACGGGCATTCACTAGTTCGTGCGGATTTTCTTCGGCCCGTATGTGATTATTATGAAAATTAATAATCGCGTTTCTAGAGAAAGTAGCCTCGTCGGTGAAGAATATTTGAGCCAAATAGCCAGGATTTTGTGCGATTTTGTGTTACATCCATTGACAAAAAGCCAATCTTTGCGGAAAAT
Source organism: Protaetia brevitarsis (assembly GCA_004143645.1). NCBI lineage: Eukaryota > Metazoa > Arthropoda > Insecta > Coleoptera > Scarabaeidae > Protaetia > Protaetia brevitarsis. The sequence goes on from RXPK01002139.1 coordinate 129,493, forward strand.
CTGCCGGCAAATGTGCATCCGTTGAATGTGATATGGATACAACAGTTGATCTTTCAATATTCTCCAAACTGTGGCCTGAGTAATGTTTAAAACAAACGCAATTTTTCTGGTGCTTGTAGTAGAATGTTCCACAATTTCATTTAGTACCATTTCTTCAACTTGCGGAGTTCTCACTGTAGATGGGTGCCCCGTTATCAGTCGTCCGTTTTTTAAAATTTCCCGTTTCACTAAGACGTTGGTGAAGATGGGCAAATATTGAATGATGCGGGATGATACGGTTCGGGTATCGTTCTTCATAAAGACGTCTAGCAGCAAGCGAATTTCCATTGGAAAGACCGTAAACGAAATGCATATCACACATCTCAGCATTCGTGTAATTCATTTTAGAAAACAGAAATTGGCAATAAACTGAATGAATACTCTGACAAATATTGAAATGACAAATAAACAATTCCCTCTCAACACAATAGTTTTTGAAGAACCAACTGTGATATTATATCGTGTTAGTCATAGTTCATAATTTATTATTAAACATTCAATAACTTTAAAACCAAACCGTTTTGGACATATACTCATATGAACCTTTATGATCAAAATAACCTCAGGAATCAGCTCTTAAAGTTTGTCGCATATATTGAGAATCACCCTGTATATAAAGCTGTTGTAGAAAAAAAAAATTATGCAGATGTATGCAAGGGACAATTTGGCTACCTTATGTGGCTATAGCCCTGCAAAGAGCTAAAACAAATAAAAATTAAACTATGTATTTCTTGTTTCGCCAAGGAAATACTAGATATTAAATGTTATCCCAAAGACTTGCTTCCAGGGAACTATACATTAATCTAATAACTTCCTGAGATACACTCTTCTCCATTTCTCAAGGCGCGTGAATACAGTCTAGCTTTATATAAACGCGCCTTCACCCCGCATTCTTCCTTCAACGTCGACATCCCGACGGCATTAAGGCGCAATTGAACTTTCCTCCGTTCAAACGGGAACTCGGATTAAAGAAACATTCAATTGTACTTTTTCGCTCGGTACGGAGACAGTGTTGCCTCTTTGAACTTCTTACTCGCGTTCTAATAAAACTTCGTTTTAATGCGCGCCGAAGCGCCGTTCGGCAGTAGGAGGTACGGAGGAAGAAAAAATAAAAAATACAAAAAAAAAGAAAAAGGAAGGTAAAGGGAATAAGGAAGCGGACGCGTCGGCGAGGACCTCCCGAATGACGGAATTAAAGTTTGTTTCGGATAATTGTTTGTAAACTGTGCCTTCGAGCAATTACGCGGCCATTATGAATTCAAAGGAGACCGTTTGAGTAGCCGTTTTTATGCGAAAACTTCCCTAATTGTAAATGTATGAAGCGAGTTCTGAGAGACCAGGCGAAGCGTGTAAACGTAAATTGATATTTGACGATGACAGTCTTAGGAATAATTATTATCGTCTTGAACAAATGTCGAAGAATTTTCAGTCGAAACTTTCGTGAAGAAAAATATGCAAAGGAATAATTTATTAATAATAAATCTTGGAACCTGATATTTCTTGCACTACTTTTCTTTCTAACAAAACCAATATATGACTATAGACGTGCGGATTTTAAGGCTGCGTTCAAATATATGAGGGGTAAATTTTTCATTTCCTCAGTTTCTATAAAAATAAAATTATTGAAATATGTTTTCAGCTATGAAATTAATTGCTCCTTAACAGTCGCTAACAGCACTTAATTAAGGGCGTACGGCAAAGCAATATATCCGATACGAATATAAATGCAGTTTACACCAGGACTTATTCGGTAGCTTTTTTGCGAAATTGAGATAATAAATTTTGATTTTGCTTATTGCGTTTTAAAGTACACATGTATAAAAAGGAAAAAAGAAGAAAACCAGGTCTTGATCCTCACAAATTCTTTAATGTATCGCACGACTGGTTTCACTCCAGCCGACCATCTTCAGGTCAGAATTTATAATCAGTTTAAAAGTAGTCCCGCTTTAAAAAGAAGTAAAATTAGAAAGTGCAATGTAATTTTTTTTAAGTAAAATATGTAAAGAATAGACATTAAAGAGACAATAAAAGACTTAATTTAAACAAACGACACTTTAAAATAATTAAAAAAGATGTTGCCACTTCGCACTCAAAATATAAAATGATCGATCGTGCGATACATTAAAGAATTTTGTGAGGATCAAGACCTGATTTTCTTCGTTTTTCCTTTAAATACAACTCACACAGAGTTAAATTTTATCTATACAGGTATACCTTCAATTTGACCATCTCTATTTTTTTAATTTGCTCCTATATTTGGCACAATTTATTTATTTTTTTCTTTGCACTCAGAAACAAAAAAGGAATTTGACAAAAACAAGAGCAAATTAAAAAAAAATGAGATAGTCAAATTGAAGGTATACATGCACGCTTCAAAACCCGATCAGCAAATGCAAGGTTTGCTGTTTCAGTTTTGCAAAAAGCTAACGAACTGCATTGATATACGTGTTCGCCATATTGCTTTTTCGCGCGCTCTGAAGTGGGACTCAGACGTCGCAATACCGATATACAGACTGTCTGTGGCTAGTGATGAGCGAAACGGTGATTCTTAAATCACGGCGTAAGTCGAGATTGTGATTTATAAATAACGGTGATTATAAACGGTGATTGCGGTCACTGTATTGACTTATCGATATCGTATTGTATAATCGTGTACACTTCTCATAGGTTAGTAAGGTTAGGAGGTGAGGAATTTTTATTTTCGCAGCATAGAGTTACCATATACATTTTCTGTTCTGGAAAACATTTATTTATATATTAAAAAAAAAAACTCTAGCTAACAAAACTAGCTAACATAACTGCAATGCGAAAAGTAAGGATGTTATATATTCTAGATATGCGAATTATTTAAAAAAAACCCTCGAGTGGGGATGGATTTTGTTATTCCAAGAAACCTCTGTTTTCTGAACTATTAGAGATAATGCGATGACTTGATTTGTTTAATCTATGAATTTCAATAAAGAGGGATGGTGTGCATATATTGTCTTTTATATTTCATGCCGCTTTTTACAGTGATTGTTTATATTTCAAGATGATTTATACTCTTGCCCAGTATACAAATTCTGGGGTGCATTACGTAATTTGAGAATTAACACAGACAAATTAGATCTACAGAAATATTTTTTATGATTTTTAAACCTTTATTCTATTTGTGTTTTAATAACGATTATTACCATAATTTGTTTTCAAAATTATGACAAATAGTAAATATAAAAAAATTAAATGAAACTAATTTCATTTTTTAACATTTAACAATAATAAAACACAGATAAGTATAATTCTTAAAGTGAGCGAAGATCTCAACAAAACTGTGATTTAATACTATACCTACAATTTAATAAAAATAAAACTTTAGTTTTCCAATTAAGTGCTTTAAAACTAATAATATAAATTTTAATCTTATAACACTATATCCTATTACACAGCAGGTAAAAATAAATACATATTCCTTATAGTTGCAGATATAATATAATTGTATAAAGAATATCAATATTTACATTTGAAAAACATAAATATATTGTAAGAAGATAACTTCCGTCATTTGCATGTGCATTCATCGATTTAAAATATTTCACTTTCAATAGGCAACCGGTAATTACAGTTTTACTGCGACGTTACTATTTACAAATCTTAGGATTACTTAAGGGCGGTACTAAGCGCACTACACATACGTCTATATGCATAAGTAGTTGTAGGGGATATCCTCACTTCTGGCAGCCACAATGTGTGTATTATACATAGAGTAAATAGCCAACTGATATGTTAGCAACGAGGCATATATGCAGAAGACACGGAGCAAACGAGTTTAATTAAATGTGATTCGCTGAATGTTACAGTGGCATGAGAAAAATAGGTTGTAATAGGTAATTTCTAATTACAATAATAACCTTGATATGATTTTATTGGCCATATTTTTTTTATAGGAGTAGTAAATAAAAGTCGTGAGATAGTGGCCCCAAATTTATCTATAATTTCAGTTATTCATTCTTAATCTTTCTTCTTTCCTAACGTTTCGACCAATTTAGGTCTTTTTCAAAGGTTAAAATTTTACTCCATACTGAACTTAAATACTCCACCTTTGTCAAATAACCAAAAGGTTTAATTTTCGTCATATATAATTATTTATAAGTTATCCTTTTTTTTTTAAGAACCTTATTAAAAATTATTTTAAGCCACAGTAAGCTCGTCTAACACAGATACTAATATGATGTTTAAACTTAATATCATTATCGATAAATAATCCTAGATCTCTCACATGTTTTTTATGTTGCAGCGGTATATTGTTAATTGTTAATACGATATTAGGAAGAATGCTAGACCTGATTCTGTCGCCACTAAACACTATGTAAGAAGATTTACTTTCATTTATAAGCAAGCAATGTTTTTCTGCAATAGTATAAAGATTGTTGAGATCACGATTGATATCGTCAACAGCTCTACACTTGTCATCAGCAAAAAAGGACTTATATAGTTGTGAGTCATCGGGCATAGAGTTGAAGGTTACATGTGAAATTATAAAGAAAAACATATGTGCTGTATAAACCGAAAACAGTAACGGACCCAATATAGATCCTTGCGGAACTCCAGATCGTATTATAGCCCAATCAGACACATCACCACCAGCCCCTATAGCCTGCCTCCTGCCAAACAAGTAGGCATGGAAGAAGCGGAGAGCAACCTTTCCCAAATCAACGTAGTGAAGAATAGCTATCAAAAGATCATGATCAATTCTTTCTCAATTCTGTTACTACTCCTATATAATAATAACTGATTACTTTGATACCTTAGGGTTTTCACCACCTTTTCTTTATTCCGCACATTTATACAGTCCTAAGCAATAGATGACTCCTAATGGCCATCACTCTTGCTTATTTTTACCAGCGTCTAGAGTTCCACAAGGAAGCAACCTAGGGCCCCTGCTGTTCCTGTTATTTGTCGACGATGTCCGCGCATCGTAGACTGTCCACGATTGGTATTTGTAGATGCTCGAAACTCGAATATGCGTCGGTAATATGGTCTCCTATTTACAATATTTCCTCAGATATGAAAGAATACAAAAAAGTTTTTAAAATATCTGTATTTTAGACGATATGGCATATACCCACCTCAAGGTTTTGACCACGGATTATTACTGGGAGCATTTCATTCTGAATCATTAGAAATTCGATAGATGAAAGCGGACATGAAACTACTCTACCACATGCTGCACTCTGACATATACGCTCTTCAATTACTGGCTTACGTGTCGTTCCTTGTCCCATAATTCCCTACGCATGCGCGTACAATCTTTTATTGGGCTGCCCCAAAGACCAGCATTCTCCTTAAATTACTTATTCACAGAATCTATCATTATTATAATCGTATATCAGACAGTAGTAGACATTCATTTTTTTTCATTACCACGAATTTTAAATGCATATTCTTGATCCTCATATATATAAGCTGTAAGAAGTTCATTTTTTTTTCTTCTTTGTATCTGTTTTTGATATGTACAAAATAAGCATGCTCCTACTCCTGCATTTTTTTGTTTACTTTTAAGTGGTATTTTTTTCTTGTATTATGTTGCTTTTTAGTTTCCCTATATATGTATAAATTCTTTTTGTTACTCATTTTGTCCTATTATTAGATTGTAAAATTCTGTTGGACAATATACTATTAAAAAGTGAGTAGCAAAGGATTATGCCATCTCGCCGTTTGCGCTCCCAACTTCTAACGCAGAATTTGCAGTTGGCGTTGAAGAGATTCGCTTCGATCAAAATTTCGGCGAATTTTCTCGTTTTTTCCTGCTTTTATCGCTAAACCACGATACCCCTATTCATTTGCGACCCTCATTTCCCATTCAACCACTATTTATTTCCCTTTTAATTACACCCATCTTTGAAGCCTTTCACTTGATACTTTTTTTTTACCGAAATACACACGCTAAATGGAGCGCACCACTGTTCCAAACTCGCTGTTAGAAAACGATGGAATGATTAAAATTTATTAGTATTAATTATTACTATTATTATTAAACACATTTTTCATAAAGCACTTTCACGGGTTTCCCTATAAGGAGCAATGAATCACTTTACCTTAGCCCTCAGTTCCTGAAATCATGCGAAGAGGTTCTTGGATGCGAAGCATGAATGTATATTTTATTCAACAAATATTCATAGCATAAAAGATTTTGTATTTCTTTTACCAAATGATGTTAGCAGGGTTAAACAATGCAAAGAAAGAAGCAACTTAATTTTATATATATCGATTTCAAACATTTAATAAACGCTATAAAATTCTTGAACAATATAACATTAAATAAATAATGCTGTATTGAAAGCAATTTTATTATTTAGTTACTTGTTTTACATAAAAAAACTGTATATACATAAAAGTATATTTTGTACAATTGTAAAAAGTATCAAAATAATTCAATTTGTTTACAAAAAAAAGTGTAAAATTTGACAATTCAAATAAAAACGTTTCATCATTCAAATTTCCGCCAAAAACACAAACAAATAACTAAAAATTGCAATAAATCATTTATTAACTCTAAGAAGTGGCACTATCTAAGTTGAAAATTGTCAATCCTGTATGCCACTGTGACTTTCCCTGGCTAAAAACTTTTTTTAAAGTCATTGGAAGCTACATGTTTTTTCTATTTTTTGAGTCAATTGGTAAGATATGCCACATTTGATTTGGGTAAAACGAGGTGTTTTTAAATAATAATATAATTAAGCGTTATACGTAGCAAAAATATGAATTGTTCACTCAAAAATATTAAATGAAATATAAATATGAGAACGTTTATATATTATTCGTTATTCAGTGGTGGTTCTAAATTATTCAAATAATCTCGTAATTGATGAGCTCATATTTTATGCACCCGAAACGCGTTTGTTTGACCAAATTATGACTCGGGCAATTAGTTTAATTAGGAAATATTTAAATGTGCGTAATGCAAATACCACACACGGCAACGTATCAAATTTTCATTCGCAAACCGAGCCGTATGCCCTACGTCCATGCGTGCTGTACTTCTGGTTGATACGCGAGGCAGTTAGTCGAATATAATCTGTGTGTAGCTGCCATCCGGCGCATATGCTTTCAAGCCTACACTCCGGAAAGCAAATATCATTATGATTATATAACCGTGCCGTTCGAAAAACAAATGCTATTAGCAAACATTAATAATAACCAAATCCGCTTTACGCTAAACGGTTTTGCAAGCTATGTAATAATATATATGGGAGGCGTATGTCTGGTAATATTATATTTATGTATTATTATTGTGTTTTGAATTGTGATATGTAAAGCATTACAATGATGGTGAATTATATTTTAATGAAATTGTAAATATGATGAGTTAAATTCTAATTACTAATTTTTTTTTTTTTGAACTTAAAATAGTTCAACTAACATCCGAGTTGTTAATAGTTAATATAGGAACACTAAAAAAGAAAGGTGTTTATCTCCTGACAGGTAATGATTGCTATTGAACATACTTTAGAAGGACCTTTAGAACTTTTGAAATTAGAATAAAATGGCATTTACGTAGCTTAAAACGTACGGTAAACATTTAAAAGAAAATAGACACCACTTTCACATCGATTGCAATTTCCAAATATTACATACAGCCAAAAAAGGAGCCTACCTCAACAACTTAGAGGTTATTGGAAATATTGAGGCAACAGTTCACTAGTAGAGACCTTTCATTAAACTCACAATTACTCGAGTCCATCCCCTTTTTTCAAGTTTTACTCGATAGACAGAAATATCTCGATTTTTCCAGAATCATTTTATATACTGAGTTCGAAGTGGTTACTTTTATTTTAAATAATTTTAAAGTGTTCTTTGTTTAAACTTGTATGTTTTATTCCTTATTTAATGTCTGTTCTTTACAAGTTTTACTTAAGTTTGACTATTTACATTGCACTTTATAATTTTATTTTTTTAAACCTTGACCATTCTTCAAGATGGGATAGTGACCGAAATACTAAAGTATGGGGGACAACAGCAGGCCAAGCATATACATTAACTTACACAACAAATATGGAAACAAAATAAAATCCCAAATGACTGGAATACTGGTAAAGAGAAGTGCGAAAACTATAGACCTATTACGTTGCTAAATGTAACCTACAAAATATTAGCAAATATTATAAATAAAAAGCTGAAATTATATGCAGAGAATGTGTTGGGAGATTATCAAAACGGGTTTAGGCCGGGAAGATCAACAATTAATGCAATACATACTTTAGATCAACACGGGAATGCAATAGGGAAATACATATAGTGTTTTCGTAGATTTTAGAAGAGCATTCGACTCATTACGAAGGAAGAAAGTAGTAGAAGAGCTATGAAATCTAAAAATACCAAAAAAATATATAAAGTTAATAGGAGCACTACTGGAAAACACAAACATGAAAGTCAAATTCCAAGGAATAACACAGAAGGACAAATATAAATAAGGGAGTGAAACAAGGAGACTCAATCTATCCAACCCTATTCAATTTAACGTTAGAAGGTATCATAAGAAGAGCCAAACTACACAATAAAAATATCATTGCCGATGCAAGTGCAATTAACAAATTAGAGAAACAAGCAAAGAATGATGGACTGGAAATCAACAAAGAAAAGATGAAATATATGAAGATTGGGAGTGAAATAGAAGAAAGCATGAATCACCTAAGAACTAAAAAATACAATTTTGAAAAAGTTACGACGTACAACTACCTGGGAGTATCATTAGGACAAACATATAAATATAGGATAAAGAAAGAATACCAAAAAGGCTCCAGGCATTTGGCAGAAATAAAATTGCTGTTGAAAGTTAAAAACATTGGCAAAGCGAACAAAATAAAAATATACAAACTTTTAATAAGGGCCTGTTTTACGGTACGCTTTGGAAACAGCAGTGTTAAATAAAAGGGAAGAGGAAGACTTGAAAATAATTGAAAGGAAGATGTTAAGAATAATATTAGAAAGGCAATAAGATTGAATGGGGCGGGTCACATAATGAGGAGAAGACACACGGAGATGGTGAGAAGGATCACCCAGTGGATTCCACTGTAGTCAAGGAGGAAAGGTAGACCGAAAAAGACCTGGAGAGAAGAGATGGAGGAAGATGCGCGAGCACTGGGAATACCGGGTTGGAAGGAAAAGTACCGCGACAGAGTAAAATGGAGAAAAATAACCAAATTAGCAAAAACAAATGATAAAATGTAAATGTGTATAAGTAATGGAGAAACGAGTATTAATCCTCCTCAATATACGGATTTTTATATTACCCATAATCCTAAGGATTGCTAGGCTTCATGATGATGATGAAGTATCTTTTAAATAATTTTCGACCATTTGCTCTACTCCCTCATTTATATAAAAAAATATTTTGTACAATACTATTTTGTTAATAATTGTTGCACACTCTCATTGTTTGATACTTCTTTAGCTGGCCTGAGGATGCTCGGATAGAGCGAAACCGGTCGTGTGATATTAAAGAATTTTGTGAGGATCTAGGCCTTGTTTGATTTCTTTTTTCCCCTATATTAACAACTCACACAGAGTCAAATATGGATTTTATAATTACAAAGAACGCTGGAGTAACACACAACCAGACAAATTCATGGAAAGACCTTTATTACTTGACAATGATAACAATAATAATAAGAATAATTCACGCCTTGGCATCCCCAGCAGCTTTCGCCAATTACAGGGGCATCGGCCAAGTCATGAGTTATTGTGGAGCGCCGTGGAGCGACTTAAGATATTCGTCTCTCAGCATTCGCCAACGAGTGAGGAAAACCACGAAAATCTCACTCTGAGAGCAGTCCATCGGGTTCGAACCGAGGACCCCGCGACTGATAGCCAAACGTGCAAGCCACATCCAAAAAGAAGACCAAAGAACTACTGCAGCTTAGTAGGAATCATCTTAGCACCATAACAGGTCTCCTAGTATACTGAAAGGACACTTACACACCAAAATTGGGATCAACTCTGGGGATACCAACTGCAGAGTGTGCAATGGAATGACAGAGAACTCCTATCACATTATCTGTAAAAGCAACCCTAACAGCCAGAAATATTACATAGATATTTTTAAAAATATATTTTATGAATATTTTTCGTGAGAGATTTTTGAATATATTTTTCATATTTTTTTCTAAATATAGATAAAATATTCAATTTAAATATTTATTTCATATTTTAAAATTAATGTAAGCGCTATATTTTTTCTAAAATATTTATATGAAAATTGAAATTTTTTATGCAATCTATTTAATTTGTCAAAATGAACTAAAATTTTTCTTGGGTATTTAGAATGTATAACGTCGATAACGAAAAGTTGAAACATACATAGAGTTGTCTAAAAGGCAAGAACTTGTTTTTTCACTCACCATACAAGTTAATAATCAATAGTTCTGGCATCTTTTAAGGCATACTGAAGGTTTATCAAATTAATCACTATTTTTTAATTGAAGTGTTATAAATAAAAAAAAAACAAACGTATTTATTATCATTTTATTTGAATTAGCAAATAAAAATGAAAAATACTCATTTTTAAGTCTAGCCTTGGCTGGTGCCAGGTACAACCCTATGGCTTTTTTCATATCTTCGGTAGTGGCGCTCTAATGGTGTTTCCTTGTGGCCTCTAAAACAATGCCAATTGTATTAGATCATACCATGAATAAAACCTGGTACAACATTATCAACACCTACTAATACAATTGGAGCATTTACAATAATTGGAGTGGTAGCTACATTCTGATACTTACGATCTTATTTTTACTTTATTTCATAATATTTGAAAACATTCTACGTACAAACAATAAAACAACACAACGTATTCTAACCTCTATTTGAGGTTATGACGCTTATCTACCGAGATGAATCTCTTAAGCAAATCAACTAGCCATTTATCTGGTAGACGCAGTACATATATGATGCATAAAATTCCTACAATTATATTATTAAACGATTTCTGTACATAGCGATATTGAGCATTCCAATTATCTTATAAATGCCATGACATGTTCAAAGTTTTGCTTACCTCGTAGTCACCACAAAAACTAAAACACACCCCGCAACAATAATTACACAGTTAACCCTAATCTGCCCTAATCGTTACTATTTATAAACTATAACAATGTAACGGACCAAACGAACGAAAACGTTGATGATACGCACGTGCGCGTATGCATTCCATGTACCTAATCCATAGACGCATAAACAATACTAAATCATATAACACCGGCACTGTAATGAATAGAGGTGTTGTGTTGACGTTCGCAACTTACAAATATTACAAATAATATAATACAAAACGCAGATATATTAATAGAAAAGTTACAGCGCTCAACTTAGATACTAATTAAATCATATTAGATATATATTATCTAATTTAATCTTTAAACTACAAACTACTCACACTAAATAGGTACGTAGTACATATTATTCGCCCTACGCACCAAATGTACAAAAGCAAAAATTCAATCTTTTTTTTTATATGAAATAAATATTTACAGAAATACAAAGCAAAATATTCTTGCAGAGTTAGGAAAAATATATTGAGAAAACATTTGCAATAAAATATTAGTAATGCTACATAACATATATATTTTTTAAATGTTTCCTAATATTTTTATGACATATTATATTAATATAACTAATATTCAAGAAAGATTTAATATTTTTTAAATATTTATAAAATATGAAATAAATATAGTTGGTCGCTGGGGAAGGCTTTGAATGCAAAAAAAACACGCAATTTTTGGCAAGCCAAATACTTCAATTAACCAGTTAGATGCTTGAGTGGCATATGGTACTAAAATACTGAAATGCCTGGTATAATTTAATGGGTAAACGAAATGGAAGGCTAAATAGAAAAGCCAAGTGGGCTGCAGTGTTTCTGAAGACTCAATGTGGTGGAAGCCCTACAGAAAAAAAAAAAACCATAATACGTCAAAGTAACATTAAATAAAGATAGATGTTTACCCATATAACCCAAACAAAAAATATTGTACGTCATAAAGCAAAAATCGGTGTATGGTAGCCATTTATAATTCAAATATACATTTGAAAGAAATGCGTTAGTTCAACATGTTTGCATTCTATTTTCTATTTATTTGCAATTTGCCTGAGCTCCAATCGTTAATTTGTATATACCCTTATAATTTAATAATACGTTTATTCAGTCACCCACCAATAACAAATATTCTTGAATATCCTCAAAATTTCCGCCAACACATCTTATTAGGAACAAAGTAAATATTAAACATTTACCCAAATTACCCGCGCGATATATTGAAATAGGATCGGGAAACATTAGCAGGTTTCATCATCCATTTCGTTGAGACCTTGTGAGAGTTCAGAACAAATCATTGGTTAGGGGATTTACATTATTTCGCAAGACGCTAATGTTTTACTTTAATTCTCAAATTTACGCTACATTAACCGAACAATGTCGTTAATGGAGGGTTACCACTTTATATACATACGTAAACATATGTACATTGTCTGCGTCTATCGACGGAAGACAATGCTGTCAAGTTTCGGGCGACTGCTTCCAGTGCACGTTTCAAACCGAACTACCTAGACGCCGCAAAGGGTTCGTGTTAACAATGCGTCTAATAGCTTACATTCGGATCCTGTAATTGATTCACTTGTTTATCGCATGAGCGACATTGTTGAAATTGAGGTGACGTTCAGGTCTAATATAGGACGACGATTATGGAACAGTCGCTAGTCAGCATTATGCTTGAGTAGTTGTTTGGTGCTAACAACAGTTCCCTGAACTGGAAGATATCGGATGATACGAAACCCTTGCGGAAGGAAATTGGGTTATGATTTACGTAACATACCACAACAAAATGAGTAAGAACATAATAAAGAAAATAATTGTTTGTTCTCAGTGGCGTATATAATTTTAGACCCCCAGTAAAATCTTGTATGTATGTATGTAAGTAAACAGAATGGTGGTGTCACACTGCGACCTAAAAGATCTATTGTGTCCCCTATTCTTGCTGCTTTACAGCTGGCCTTCCAATTCTATTCCTTTTAAAAAGTGTAGAATGTCAGAGGGCCCCAGTCTAGGTAAGTCTCCCTCTTCGACTTCACATGCTTCCAGGTGCAATGCCCTCGAGTTGTACAGTGCTACGCAGTTTGAGAGGAGGTGGATGGATGTTTCATCCTGTTCCCCACAAAATCTGCATTCAGGATCTTTTTCCAATCCAAGCTTACTCAGGTGTCCTTTCAGTCTACAATGGCCTGAAAGTATTCCTGTTAATATGCGAACATTGTTCTTACTCAGGTTGATGCATTCTGTAAACCTCTTCTGGTTATAAGTTCCCAGAAGAAGAAGAAACTTTGCCTCATTCCCTGGAGATTTTCCCAGTAACTGGATTTTCTCTGCTCCATTTCCATTTTTAGTTTCTTCAGTATTGTACTGCTACTTAACCCGCAAAAGGGTTCAGGTCCTACAAAAGACATTCCAGCCCCTTTTTTGCGAGGTTATCCGTTATTTCGTTTTCTCCTACTCCTGTGTGACCCGGAACCCACAGGAGGGTTACTTTATTTCTTTTGCCTAGCTTATTTAGTTTCCCTAGGCATTCCCAGACCATCTTAGAGCTGATTTCATATGAGTTCAGCGCCTTGATGGATGCTTGACTATCAGACGCGATGATAATCTCCTGCTTCCGATAGTTGCTATCCATATTGAACTGAACACATCTTCCAATAGCGTGTATTTCCGCCTGAAATATACTTGGGTATTTGCCCAAGCTTTCGAAATATGTAGTTCTAGGCCCATATATTCCTATTCCAGTTCTTCTGCCGTTTTGGAGCCATCAGATATACCATTTGATGGCATTTCTATTCAAGTTCAAGATGGTGTTATGATCCCACTCGCTCCTGTTACTTAGCTTTATGGTGAATTCCTTCACAAAGCCAATTTTTTTTAACATATCATCCCGGGGCATACCCCAGGTTTAATCACCGTCAGGAGATTGAGACCTATGCCTTATCATTCCTTCCTTGACCATTCTTAGAGCGGTTCTTTTCGCCACGCCCTCTACTACAATGTGGAGGGGCAAGATCTTTGCACTTTCGAGAGGTTAATTCTCGCGGTGGCCAGATTAGTTCTTTTGCTCCATGCTACTGATGCATAGGTGATGATTGGTCTCACTATCGTTGTATACATCCAAAGCAGTATTTTTGGGTTGCATCCCCAATTTTTCCCTGCAAAGTTTCTGCACACCATCAGAGCTCTTTTGGCCTTGTTGGTTACTTCAACTTCATGTTTGTTCCATAGAAGTTTATTGTCTAGGGTAAGGCCTAGATATTTAACTTCCGCTCTCCAGTCTATATTTTGCCCATCCAGTTTTATGGTTCTAAGATTGGATTTTCTTTTCCCGGTAAATGCTACTAGGGTTGTCTTAGTGGGGTTGACATTGAGTCCCATCGATTGACACCATCTTCTCGTGAAGTTCAAACCTCTTTGAACTATGTCACAGAGGGTATTCTCAAATTTGCCTTTTGCGTATATGACAATATCATCAGCATACCCTTGACAAGATATGCCTAGATCCGTCAGTCCGCATAAGAGTTCGCTTACTATTAGGCTCCACATAAGTGGGGATGTAACCTCCCCCCCCCCCCTATGGGCATCCTCTGGTCGTACTAACCGATATGGTCTTATGTCCCACCTCCGCCTCCACCGACCTGATAGACAGTAGCTGCGACATCCATCTAGAAGTCACGCCGTCTACCTCCCTATTAATTAATGCTTTTTTGACAGACTCGTGTGGAGTGTTGTCAAAAGCACCCTCTATGTCTAGAAAGGCGCACACTACGGTTTTTTTATTCGTCAGGGCATCTTGGATTTGGTCCGTCAGCTCCACTAATGCAGTCTCAGTGGATTTGTCTGTTTGATAGGCGTGCTGAAAGGGGTGCAGTGGCATCCGCTCCAAGATGTCTGTTCTGATATAGTCATCTACAGTCTTTTCCACCGTTTTCAAAAAGAATGATGTGAGGCTGATAGGTCTGTGGGATTTAGGGTGCGTAATGTCTTTTTTCCCTGCTTTTGGTATAAAGGTGACTTTAGCCCTTCGCCAGGCTTCTGGAATGTACGCCAACTCCAGACTACTTCGGCTTATCCGAATCATGTGAGGAAGGATTTCTTCCTGCCCTTTCTGAAGTAGGACTGGAAAAATCCCGTCTACTCCCGGTGTTTTGACAGCTGAAAGGTACTGATGGCCCATTTTAACCGTTCACTGCTACATATGTGTCTTGCCACTGTAGTAGCTTCTTTATTTGGTCTTTTATATATCTCGGAAGGATTTTCCGAGATTCCCACTTTGCTTTCGGGAAAGTGGGTTTCTAGAAGGAGGAGAGCTCTTTCTTCTTCATTTTCAGTGAAGCTTCCATCTGGCTTTCTTAGTGCCATGCCTGAATCGATTCTACCCTTCGCCAATTACCTTGTGAAATCGCGAAGCGGTAGGTGTTGAATCGATTTCCTCGCAGCAGTAAAATCTTAGGAGATTTTCCTAGAAAACGTAATGCCTATTTAGAAATGGTGGAAGTGCCGGATATTGAATTATTTATTAGCGGGATTTGAGATTTTGAAAGGTATCTGTTATATTTTTTAAACGTTGTGTACGCACCTATTGCTTATATAAATTTACAACATCTTCTTTAGTAATAGCTACAGGTGTATGTGTATATGCCCGTCAGTAATCAATAGTCAAGCGGCCCTAAGGATATCAGTGCCCTACCAGATAACTTTGAAATTCACTTGATATTGCCTAGAACACCTAAAGACACCGGTTAAACACAGCACAGTTACTTTGGTGTGGGTGCCAATGCATAAGGACATAACAAGCAACAGACTTGCAAACTAGCTATCCAAAGAACAAGGACTCTGACGATAACCAAAACTGCGATATGTTGAGCAACAGCTGAGTTGATCAAAAAGAAACCACAGGGACACTGGAAGAGCGTTGAAGGTCATATTTACAACAAACGGCTGATAGGCAATCATCTCGTCAGTTAGCAATTAATGTGCTGACTCTCAATCGAATACAGCTCAGAACGATAACGGGTCTATTAACAAGACACGACTGGTTAAGGAAGTATCGACATGAAATAGGGATCTTTAAAGGTGAACCTATATGTAGACTATGTTACAACAGCAGAGACTATCATTCCTGAGAACAATCAAACCGATGACTAATCTGCTGAAAAACCGTTTACCACACAGGCTGCTAATAAACCTTGTTAAAGGAACTAACTATGTCCATATAAATAAATACACTAAATATGGAGTAATGCAATAGAGAAGACCTGATCTCTATACAGTGTCTAAAGTCAAATTAAATCAACCATTTTACAACTTATTATAATCATTACCTAACTATATAAAGAACGGTCTCCAAACCATAAAGTGGAACTCACCAGTGATAGTACTCCTTGTGATTATGTATAATTCGTGAACTTATCGAACCACACCGCTCACACTATTCTTGCACTCGTTTCTGACCATCATTTTTTGCAGAAACTCCTAGAAAAGCAAGAAGTGCTCTAGGAACAGCTGGAATAAACCTGATCGCGTGAAGATTTTGTTGAACAGATCAAGAAATAGCTGCATAGAGGTAGACAAAGGCTTGAGCTGTTCAGACTGTTTTCAGAACTACTCAAGCTGTTTTTGTACGTGCTCTGGGAGCTGTTGTGAAAAATGTGAACGTCCAGAAAAGCTGCAATGTAATGTAATTTTCGACTGCTATGCTAAACCAACTGGGGTTTTGGGGTCAGAATTAGTCTAGATTTTAGATATTAATAAATATATATAAAATACATGTGGATATATACCGTAGTCGACAAATTTTAATTTTAGGTATCTTATACTATGCCTAGAATGACGTTAGGCATATAGAGGGAGACTCGGCTGTTTGTCTGTTTCTATTTTAAAGCGGCGCGCTCTTTTCTACCCTCTGCTTTCCTATGCTATATTTAAATTTTGACGATTACAGTATATGGATTTGTTTAGTAACAAAACAAAAAATTGTGTGATAGGTTCAGAATTTTGAAGCAAACTTTATGTACTTAATTATCTTACATTCTCTCTCTTTCTGACACGTATTTTATAACAATGACAGCTTCTCATTTCTTTGTTTCAGCTCTACCAACCGAGAAGCCAACTTTAAGCAATATAGACGATTCCTACTTCGTGGGTGATATTTTGAGCGTAGTCTGCGATTCTCCGCCCTCAGATCCCCCCCAACAATTAACTTGGTACATCAACGATCAACAGGTTCGTATTTTCATTCGTTATCGCATATGCTCACATGTAAGTAGTCCTAAGCGCTGGCAGAACGAGAAAACTTAAGGTAATGTTTCCGGTTATGAACTATGTAGGTTCTTTAGAAATGTACGTTTGTTAACCGCACAAATCCTTTATTTTATATGATGAAAACTTTTGAAACATTACGTAAAGATGAAGCTCATTATAAAAGCATTGTTCGTAGAGACAGTGTCTGACAGTTTCCTACTAGTCACTTCGTTCAAGCAGTAAAATAATCATGGTTGTATAAACGGGATTCTCGACGTGATTGAAAATGTTCAACAGAAGTGAATAGTTTGATTGCACCGCGAACAAGCCTAAGGCCTTTAAAGTTAACATGTATCTACACTATGTTAATAATAAAGGATAAGCAACCAATCTAACAAAGTCATCTAACCAGTTGATAAGTTCAAACCTATTATTTCGATTTTTATTTCATTGCATATTTAAGGCCATTTTTGCGGACGAATATACCTACACCATGATTATAAATATTCAAAACCGTGATTTTATTGTAGAAATTAAGATATTATAAGCAGTAGTGTTCGAATAACTTTCTCGGTGTTTGAAAACGCCCAGGGACGGGTTTCAAAGATGTATTCTTGGGCCTCTATTCAAAAATACTCATTTTGCATTACTTCAAAAGGCCGAGGCCGGTGAAAATATCACTAGAGGTTAGCACACTATGTTCGACGTGACAGATAAATAATAAACAGTCATTAAACTGCTGTGCAACCTCACTAACATGAACTGGTATCTCCATTGCACTTATTATTGGTAAATAGATATCTTGATTTTTTGTCTATAATTGGGTTAGACTGTCAGTTGGTCAAAGGTGTGTACAAAAATATGTTCCAATTATTGAATTAGTAATAATAATTACTTATATAATATGTTTGGATGGAACATATAATTATTATTACTAATTCCACCACCAATCAAAACTTTCAATAACTATAATTATTGAATTGTTATTTTATTTACTAAATCTAATAATAAAATTTTCTTACACTAGGGTTTCGGCTAATTGCTTTCTGCAGGTGCTTGAATTACTTTAAATTAACTGTAAGTAGGTACAAAACATCATAATTGAGTTAGTATAACTAAGTTTATAAATGAAGATAAATTGTGAAAGGTTTTTTAATGTTAAACCTTATAATAGTTGATTGATGTAAAATTGATTGAAATGTTAACAAAATTTATTATTAATTTATATTTTTATTTTTAGAATTATCGAACTAGTGAGGTGTGTTTTTTTAGTAAAATTAAGTAATAAGGTTATGTTACAATATGCAAGTTGTTGCGCCTTGTGAAGCATTTGAACATTTAATGCAAATCAACCGAATTAAGATATGAGCTACTTACAAAATGCAATAGCCAAAATTAAAAAAAAAAAAACTTGAGAACTGATGGACTGTAAGAATACATTAAATACGTTAGTGTAGCTCCGCGGTCGAAACTTCTCTGGAACTGACACCTTAAAAAAAATAAAAAAGAATTTATGTGCTCATCTGATGCTTTCACTTATTTACTGACATTATTTGGAAGAAATTATTATATGCACAAATTTGGAAGCTAAGCGCGTTGAATGTTCGAAAAATAGACAGTGGCAGACATCGATAAGCGTGAAATGCTTGTATTTTTGGGATTGGTGATACAAGCAGGGGTTGAAAAAAGTTGGCACGTTTCATTACCGGATTTGTTTTCTGACCAATGCTCAAATCCCATTTATTCCGCGATAATGGCATTGAGACGGTTTGAGAGTATTAGAAGATATTTGCGTTTTGATGACAAACAAACAAGATAAGCTGGTTTGGAAACAGATAAATTGGCAGCAATATCTTCTGTATGAAACTTGTTTATTCAGTAGTGCCGAACATGTATTGTTCCTGATAAAAACGTGACAATTGATGAGCAACTCGTTCCATATAGGGGCAGAAGTCTATTCACTCAGTACATGCCTAGCAAACCGGCCAAATACGGTTTGAACATATTTTGGATGTGTGAATCCGTGTCCATTATTTGCCATAGATCCAATTATATACGTAGGACATCAGCATGGAGCAGGTACACAAAGAAATCTTGGATTTGACACTGTAAAAAACATTGGTTAGCACCAATCACAATACTGGCTTCAATCTTACAGTAGACAACTTCTTCACAATTTTAGAACTTACCAAATATTTATTAGACAAGCAAATCACTCT